>JACXIV010000020.1:7643281-7797087 GCA_014737475.1 Bombus confusus | reverse complement strand
GTAATAATAAAATATGAAGTTGCAGGAATATCCATTATCTAGCGACGACTCGTATATTTTTCTCAGCATTTTCCCATAATCTAAAAGAATTGCACTTCCGATGCCACAGCGCAACTAATCCGCGCGCGAATCTTTGAGCGAAATCGTGACCAAGTATAATGGAAAGCGCAGATCAATTGCGAGTGTATTCCCGTCGCGTCCAACGAAACGACACGAGTATAAATCTGTGTCCAAGTTGGAGGAAAAGGAGACGTCCACGAGATACGACGAGCATAGACACGACAGACGTGGCGTGGACCGTATCCAGCTGCTTCTGGATACGCTCTCCTCTGTTGTAGCTTCCGGTTGGATGCACGCGCGCGCATTGTTGCGCTGACGTGCCGCGAGCAAGAAAAACGGAGAAGAGCGGATAAAGCAGCCGTTTACAGAGACGAGCGTGCGCCACAGATGGCACACGGCATAATTTCATGTGGCGGCTGTCAGAGCTCGGTATGTTTCAGAACGGTCAGAACACGCGTCGAGCACGAGGGTTACATCGATACTTGAATACGCGTCGCACGTAACCGGGAACCATGTGGCTAATCGTGGAACGGCTGTGTTTTAGCCACGAGAGTTTTGGAATGGCCAATTAGAATGCTTCGTCAAGTTCACTATGTTCGGAGTTGATCTATGCTTGAAACGTATGGTTCGGCAAAATTATTAGCAAAAGATTATTTGCATGAAAATCGCGTGAGGGAATATTGCAGGAAATTTGTATCGGAAATTGCGGATTTTTACCGGTGAAAGGAAAGAAACAAGTGGCATTTTAAGCTGGTATCAAGCCGCTTCCATTTCCATAGGTAAAAGTCGTAGCGTATGTTAAAACGACGTTCTCGACATCGATACAGGGACGATGTCGTGTAAACAAAAGTCTCATCGGGTTTATGCAGCTTATGTCGGCGAGGAAAAACTCTGAGAATATCCGATTCCCTGTTCCATGCGCATGCATCCGCCAGAGTAAACAGAATATTTCCGGAGCAACGTTACCGTACCAGCGATATACTGTAAAATATCTAAGATACTACGATCGAATCCACAACGAGAACAGCCGACGATTTAAAAAAGGAAATGTTCTCTTCCCTTCGAACGCTCGTCGTAGAAATAAAAATAATTTATTCCTTTTATTTACTGGATGTCTCGAAGATTTGGAAATTTCTCGCGGAAATGATCTTCAGATATTCTCATCGCGGATATCGATAAAAATGAATCGATTTCGCGAGAAAATTTCTCCCTGGCCGGAAATAAATGTCGGTTAATAAGTGATAAATATCATTGGAAGTAATTTTTAATTCGAGTTATTATTTATTTGAAAACCGCGAAAGACGAATTAAATCGACGTAAAACCCAATGCTTCGTCGAACAATAGAAGCTCATCGAACAAGTACACGGAGAGAGATAAAATATATTTCTTGCGAATTATTGGCATTCGTGTTAAAAAGTAAACAAGTGGAATAAAGAAAGAGCAATTTAAGTCCGTCATCGAACGATTTTAATTATACGCGCGATAAGAATTTCTAATTGAAAATGATACAGAAAACGGACTAACGAGTGCAAATAATTAATACAGACTTTGCTTGCTATTAAAGCTCGTTGGTTATCGACGATAATAAAAAAATAACAAGAGAAGAATATTAATTAAAATTTCGGATCGATATTCTACCTTTTATCACAGTGGTTGCTTACGAAGTTTCTTTTTTATTCGCCCATTGTTCGATTACAATGACTTAGGTTGGTTCGATGCAAAGCAGTCCCTTTTATTTTGATTTTTTGTTGAATCCCGGAAGGATAATGGTGCAGGAGGTGGAGGAGGCAAAAATAGTGGAAACGAAACCAGCCCAAACGAGCAATATTCGTCTCACTAGGAATTACACCTCGCTGGTTACATTGTACTATTCTACAGACTGCACTTTGCGCAGTAGTCTGGCCGTTCCATATGCCAGACAGACTCTCATAGCTATTTATGGAATGAAACAAAAAGGATGTCGGAGGATGCGACCTATAGAAATTCATTGCCGCGAAAGAATGCTTTTCTGCTAATCAAGGATCACGCTGACGATGCGTACTAACTTTTGCTTTCCATTCCAAATTACTATTTTCACTGTCACGTCGCGTATTCTATTAATTCGATTACCTATACGAATACCAAGCAATTCGATAAATTGGCACGTAGAGAGAAATAACAATTACAAACTGCTTTGGACTTCTGGTTAAAACACGGACAACGCGAGCGTCGAAAGATTTCCTTCGATTTTCCACGATTCGAAAATTGCATATCAAAATTCATATGTAATTCTTTTCATCGTCGAATCTCGTGATTAAAACGTTTCGGACGGCTTAAAACGGTGAAAACGACAAAAGATTAACGAACGAGAGTTTGTTCGTCAAAAACGATCGGACCGACTGAATTTAAAACCCATGCAAATGGAAAATAAATTTTACATCGAGAAATATGTAAACGAAAAATCAGCTCGTTAACAACTTCGTGACACGGTACAATTTTTGCAAACCAGTCACGTTGGCAACAAAACGGAGAGATATATTCGGCAAATAAATTCAATAAATGTTTAATAAGCCAACGATCGCCGACGCTACGAAATTCAGGGTTTTAAATACGGTTCGAGCAAACAAAGAACGGTGTTTCCATAAGTACCGGCTTCCTACTCGAAAAGAATTGTTCCGAAATTCCCCTGGGAATCGAAATCTCCGCAAACAATCGGAAACAAATTCCCCTCGGCATTCGTAGCAATTCATACCGACGTAATTATCCTGGGACGCGACACGATTCAATTTTCCGCTTAATTAACGCAACCGTTAATACCCGAAAATCCAAGTTCCGCGATACTTTCGATCGTTCGGTTCGATTAAACTTTCCCCGAGCATGGGGTGAGTAGCGATTTATCGCGTTTCCCTCTCGTAAGACGTTATTACGCGAATGTAGAAGTTAAAACGTTATCCATCCTGCTTCCATGAAGCAACTGAAAAAGAAACAAGCAAAGAGAGCGAGCGAGCGAGCGAGCGAGCAAGCAAGAGAGCGAGAGAGAGAAAGAAGACGAACAAAATTCGCGTAAAAAAAAAAAAAAGAAACGAAAACGAACTTGCTCTAGGCCGATCCGTTTTTTTTCCTAGCCGTCGACGAATAGCATAAGAGAGCCCTTGAAAACGACTGCGGGGCAAGCAAAGCGGAAGAGGCAATTAATTAATCCGGCGGAAAGTATGCCGAAGAAGTTTCAGCACGTCGCAGGCCCCTGTTTCCTTCGCGAAACAATGGAGATTGCGAGTGTACCCTCGAGTGAGCGAGAAAAAGCGAGAGAGGAATAGAGAAAAGGGTTAGGGAATACTCGAGTCGATTCCCTGTAACGAAGCGCGCCGGTCCTCGTGGTCGTTCGTCCGCGTCGTCGGGCGTTGCATTTGCATAAAGTTGGGAAACTTTTCGAATAAACACGAGATACCAGAAACGGCACACGAACCGGGATCTGCAGTTGGCGCAACTTTTCTCCATTTCCGCCTGGTTGCAGCGCGCCTCATCGACGTCGCCGCTTCGGCGATTTCTACCGGGAAAGTTTTTCGGAAATTCGGCCAACGTTTCGGAAAAATATGTAACCTCGCGGAAATTTCCTGATCGCGACGAGTTGGACAGGCAGATGGTGGACAAGATTATGCTTCGTTTGGGCTTCGTAAGAAGTTTCTGGCTGCTTTGGCCAAGTTTTCTTCGATCCTCGTTACCAAACGGATACTTTTCGACTACTGCCGACTATTCGATGGAGCAAGTGCTGCAGGAGTATGGTTTTCGCAGACTGTTTCTGATAGTGTACTTATATATAGAGCGTTTCTTTCACGTGGAAAGGGCGGAATGTTTCGTGCGAAACTGAAGCAAACATATTTTTCTAGAAAATATTATTTCCTACGTGATACGAGGAGGAGGAGGATCATCGTGTGCAATGACAAACTTCTCTGCGTGTGGAGCAGCGGAGAAGATTTCAAAATCAAGCTAATTTTTCCGGATGGCCTTCTACAATGTGTTCCAAACCTCAGCCGACGAACTTTACCAACTTATTCTAGAGGACGTTTCGAGCAAAGAATGTTATATTCGCCATACATAGATTCATCTCCGTTTACGAGATACGAAAGGGAAAGTAGTATAAACCACAAACAATCAGACGCATTCAAGCCACTTAACTTTTAACCGTAATTCAACCGTCTGTGATTAATCGCGAATGAGCAAGTATCGATACTATTGACTTTAAGTACTCAGTTTTCGGCGCGTAATAAATTATTCGCCTTATCAAACGAAGCTTAATCTCATTTCTCTAATTCGTAGATCGTTTTGTACCAAACGAAATGTACATAAATCACAACAAAAACCACTGGTGAAAGGTACATCTTCAGCCGTGAGAACCACGTTTGAACGCGTTCTCTTCTGCATAGCTGCACATCGGTTCGAGATATATGGCCAGCAGTGAAAGAATAACGCGGCTGCCAATGTTAACTGATTCTATACGAGCCGGAGAACTTTCCTGGCCACGATAATGATGCGAGGAGAAACACGGCCCTTCCGGGAGCCGTGCTACGTCCACGGGGGAACGACGCACTATTTAGATAAGCCACACTGTAAACGGCTATGGTGACAGGGAAATAACGCGAACCAGCACCGTGAACATCCATGGGACAATTAACTCTATCTTGTTCTTTTCTTCTGATGTTCGTACTCAATCCATATTTTAGATTTCTACTCTCATTCGCACGTTGCTCGTGCTACCATATTTACGTTTATTTTCATTTCTCTAGTAGATTAGATAGTAGATTAATTTCTACGCAGAGGAGATATTGCACGACGTAAACGGCTATTAAGAAAATTGAATTACTTTTAGTAAAAACGGAGAAAGCTTTAATAGACTGATATCTCTGGCCGTTAGTCAGACTGGCAGCAAATGAGCTTTCAACGTAATAACACAGGAGGCTATTTTATCATTAACAAATATTTAACTATACCCTTAAGACAACAGCAATTTCATCAGCCGGGGATTCTTCGTAAATGAAGCTATTAATGCTCCAAGTTCCCGAACCTTGGAAACTTGAAGAAGAGACTGTTTTAGCTTTATGGAATTCCAAATCCAACAAATGGCTCAACAGTTAAACGAACTTAAGGAGAGTTAATGTTACACGAGCAATTCACAGTGCCACAATTAGAGTACAAATACAGGAAATATTACCTCTTCTTACATTTTCTTCAACTCTGGTAATTAAGAAACTTTACTAGTTCAGCAACTGGTTAATATAAATTCCAACTTTTCTTTACGAAATAAATTTGAAGCGAAGTTTGTTGGAAAAGATGTGATCTTTCTGAAAACTCATAGTTCAGAACTTTACTTGATAATCTGCAATAAACGAATAATTGAAAAGCTGATTTTTACGTAGTTTAGAATACACTCTACGTAACGCCGTACGTTAAAGCAGACCGATGAATTCATTACGATTAACTAATGCGCTAAATTATGCCCCTATTACTTCACACAAACGTTCGCAAAATAAATATGAAGTAGCTTAACTCCGCGAAACACGAGCTTCCGTAACGCTAACTCAGAAAACCTTCCAATTAACCATTTTCATTCTCCTAATTAAAAAGGACGAAGTAGAATTACGTGCGAGGTTTCAGAAAGCCCGATTAAAATCTCGCACCCGTTTCAACCGACAAAGCTAAACGAATAAACACGGTTGAGGATGCACGGAACATCCGAGTCCGAAAAAACAGGCGGAAAGTCACGTCAACCTCGTAACACGGCATCCCTTCTGTCCGTGCGCAAACCTTCGCGGAAATTTTCCTCTCGTTACAGAAAATTTCGTTTACTGGTAAAAAGTTGCTTGGGCACGCACGAAACCGTCAGCATTTGTTATTCGACATTTTAATGAAATACACGGCAAGAATTTAATTAACCCCTGGTCGGTAATGATGAAACAAGGCGCACACACGGACTACCATGCGTTTAATCTTGTTGCAGCGGCGGAGTCGACTCGTTCCTTTTTCTTTTCTTTTCTTTTTTTTTTTTTTTTTATTTTTCATATTTCTCGCGGTAACTCCTTTGTTTGTAACGTATCCGCGAGAACATAACCGCGTGACGCTTCGCCGCCTGTCCACGAGCCAGCTTTTTCAGGGTTGAAATACGCTCGGATTTTCTTTTTTCCTAACAGGAGAATAATTCCGTGCGAATTTTATACACAGGCTGTCTCTGTACGACTGACATCAAGCGGTGGCAAATTATTCTATATAAAAGAGGAATACTAAAGTTTTTTTTGTCGATTCAAACTCTGTTTTCAAGGAAGCTGCGCGGGAAATTGAGCTTGAAAATTCATCGAGCACTTGGGAAACTATACACTGTATAATGATATTACCATCGGATACGAGGATATTTTAAAGCAAATATAAGTAGACAGTGTAGAGTAAAAGTTTTTCGTTTCGAGTCTCGTTTTCGAAAGGATCGAGTTTGGAAATGTATATATGTACTTTGTTAACTATACATTGTATAACTGTACTACAACGGGATGTGACAGCATTCTACGAACGAGCGTTCTACAAATAATCGCAGAATAAAGGTTTTGCTTTCGAGGTTTCGTTTCCGGGAAAAATCGAATCTATGACCGTTGATAGAGTGTCCTGCTTCGAATCCAATTTTACCGGAACCGAGAGCCCGATCAAAAAAATGTTTATTCTATTACCACATGTTATGTTATTAATATTAATAATAATAATACGTTATATTACTAATAAAACGAGGCACCAGTAAAGAAATCAACACGAGTCGACGCTTCGTTAATTTCGAACGTATCACACATGGACACGCAAATTACCGAATGTCCCATTGGTGATAGCACGTGTCGTCGACAAATACTAATATTCCGTATGGTGGGCGTTTCATGTACATATCACGGGAAACAACGACGAAACATGCGACTGATTACGGGGACTATCGGAATGTGCACACGAATGCATCGCGAGCGTTAAAGTGCAAACGATTACCGATGCGCCAGGCAAGTTTATACAAATCCAAGTATTTAACTATTGACAGCGGAAGGATGATGAAAACTTATCCAGCTCAAGTCAGGAAACTACGAGAATTATCACGACGGCCTGTATTTCTAACATTAAGCATGAAAATCGTTCGATGTTTCTTTCTCCCGAAGACCGTTTAAAATATATTTCAACGTGGCATTAACTTTGCAATTAATTGTTAGATGATATTTTTCGCCAACATTTATACGATCATTTGTCAAGTAATTGAATATGAATTTTATTACTCGGGATAATAATAAAATAATTTTATACAGATTAAAATCGAAAGAGAAATTATATTTCTTGCCCAAACGAGACAACTCTTTAAATATTTATTATCATTTTAATGAATTAAATTTAAATTAAATATATCGCGCGAGCCTCGCGAAGCTTTCTATTTATCTGCTGGATAAATTTCTCGGGAAAGAAAGACGAAAAAATCGAGAAAGACCACTAAAAAAGAGGAAACAAAGGACGTTGAAAAGGACCGGAATGGTAACAAATCGGCAAACCCCGTTTATGGAAACAAGCGGCCAGAGGAAACTCGTAAAAAGTTGATAAAGATACGAGAAACGTAGCAAGAAGAAAACAGGGGATGGAAGCAGAAAGTAAAAGCATCGCGAGGTGCGAAAGACGGACATGTTCGCGAAAAAGTCTCGCGGATTTTTCTTGTTCCTTAAAGCCCGTCGCTTTTGACTATGATGAAATTAAACGGTGAGAATGTTGTCGACGAGAAATGAAAACTGACGCTTGCCGCGGAATATCACGTTTAAATTCCGCTATTCGCGTTCCTGCGCGAATTGTTAATGTCTCTACGTAACAAGATTACTTTTGACAGAAACATCGAAACATAAACCGATGGAAATTGTCAACGAAATCGTGTCAAGAGTATAAAAAACCTGTCAAATTAGAAAGAATATTCGATCTTGCAAAAATATGTTGAAATACACGTGGAAATATTTCGTGAAAAAGCGTTCCATATTCCTTAATTTCTTGGAAAATGATTGAATACTTGTTCCATTTGAAAAATGAAAATGGACAGATATTTCACGTTTTTTTCTCAGTACAGAATACTTGCAAGAATATTATCAGATAACTCATAGAAAATCGTGTAATTAAAAGAAGGGAAGTTTCGTAAATGTTCCACTTGCTTTCAAAAGTCCACACCTTTTCCTGAACACACTTTTTCCAACACACGCTGAAAAATTCACGCCTGTCGCAATCACGCTTTGGGTAAAAAGGAAAGCTATATCTTCAATAACTTTGTACACACTCTGGATCAATTGAAAGAACCATCGTGGCTATATATATATATAGCCATCTATAGTAACAGCCATCCTATTTCCAGCCTGAAACCAGCAAGCACGCTCCGCTCGAACATTCTCATTGTCGCTGTTCGGCCATCGACAATTTCCTATCAAACCCGCATTTACACCTCGAATCTGAGAGGCAGGATCCTTTTTAATAGTCCGGGCTCTGGCTGTTCGAAGAAGAAAAACCCAATTTTGTCGATGAAGTCGGCCCATCCCCGGCCGCGATTCTCTTACCCTTTGTTCCCGACTGAATGGTAGGCTCGATATCAATTGAAACGTTCCAGAGGAAACGGCTGCATCGGCTCGACCAACAGAAAATTTTTAATGAAAGTCGCCTAGCCGAAGGTACGAAGGAAGAGACGAGGGAGAGAACGCGTGGAAACTTGTACGAGAAAGATAAAACCGGTGGATTGGCTGGAGAAAAGAAAAGTCGAAAGGAGGAAGAGAGGCAGAGTGGCGGTGGCAGAGGGAAAGCGAGCCAGGGTAATCTCTGACATCTTGTTACAGCTCGGCACAAGAAAGAGGAAGCCTCGGGGATGGAGGAGTGCCGAGACCTCTTCGTGGCTGCGTTCAATTAAAGCGTCACCTCGCGCAGCAAACTTTTATATGAATGGTTTTCATTACGTCGCGGACTTATTAAAGCCGTCTTCGCGCGAGCATTAATATCCCTCATCCAGACGAGTTTTGTTATCAGGCCACCCCCTCGTTCGGCCTCCTTGCTGGGAGCCAGGACGATTCTATCAGCCGTGGAGCCAGCGAGCACGATGGACATTGCTCGACCCGGTCACGTGCGAATTAATGGACTGATTATTTGATTCATTGAAACGAGAGAAATGGTAAATGGTTTGGAAGTAAGCGGCTACCGATACTTTGCGTTCAAACGATGCATCGACACTTTGATATTATTCGATATAACGTAAGTGGAAGAAATTGTTAGCGATTAATCATGGAACAATTAACCGATCGTTGGTTTGCCTTATTTTTCTATAGGTTCGACGAAAGAGGAAAAATATAAGAGCGTGTAAAAAAAATGGTTGCTGGAAAATACGGGAGAATTATAATTTTTTCCTATTTAAATTCACTCACCGATACTGCTTATAGAAATTCACACAGCGGTTGGCTGGTAAATCCTTACTTAAGTGAAAATTATTGTCTCGTAAACTGCCACTGAACTACGCTGTATCCTGGAACACGAAAAAATGCAATTCGTTGTACTAACGTAATACATCTGTTTATGCTTAACTGAGTGGAAAATCTATGATATCTATAAATTAAGAGTATGGTATAAGGAAACTTGTATAATAATATCGGACATAATATAACGCATTCGTGTAGCTGTAACAGCCGACAGATGGATGTTGTCAGAAACGAACCGCTTAGATTCGAAAATAAAGCATCCTTATCCACACTCGTAGCGCGATAAAATCATAAAACGTCCAACGCTATTTCATTTCTAAGATTTAAACGGTCATAAATTATCATAGATAAAATATCTGCCGGCGTAACTCGCCTACGGAATACGCAGCAATATCCTGTAATCTTGCGTTCGCGAGCATGTACGTTTAATCTTGAATGGCGATCGTTTATGCTACGCACGAACACTTTACTACTTCCCCATTCCAATAACGATTCTCGACAGAAGAGCTGCATAAATAGGCAAAAATCGTTTCAGACACGTGGACAATTTTTCGTTTCAAAACCCCTAAACCGTCTAACGATATAACCAAATTGTTGGGTTCTAGCCAAGATCTACCGAAGCTTTTTCAACTCCTCGGATCTACAACGCTGCATCTGAAGCCATAGGCTGTTAACTGTGCTACGTTGCTAATCGTCTCCATTTCCGAAGCAACGTTAAACACGTGTATAAAGAAAAGAGAAAATTTTTCGTCGTCCCACGATATTTTTCTTTCTGTGACTTATCGACGCTTCTCGCCACGTTTCGGAGAATCAATTTTCATCGTTTTTATCGCGTTCCGTTTATACTACGAATGACTTTCTTAAAAGTTCACTGCAGCCCATGTTACGATAAAAGGAACTTGGATTTGTCGACGCTGCACGAACCTACCTCTGCTTGGTGCGCGTGTACGTAAAACAAATTTTGTGTACGAAAACAGCGACAAGCTAGCAAACAAGCTACGTACACTATTCCAGGCTCTCTATTCGCCCTCGATTCCTCAAGGAAAGCTCAACCACGCAACCCAATTCATCCCCGAAAATAACTTAACACAGCATCCACGTAGCCGACTAGCCTAGATCGCGAGAAAGCAGCCCTGTAAACGAAAGCACGACTTTTAACGCAGCGGATTAATTTTTAAGCGTATAAATAACTCTCTCGCGGGGGAAAAGGGTCTTTAGGTGGAGCGTGGCTGAACAATGGCGTCTGCTGCTCAGCTGCCGGAAAAGAGGCTTTTCAATCCAGCGTACGGATATTAAACGTCGTTGGACGACGAAGCCAGTGAAAACCCGAAACTCTGACCGAGCTTCGCGGCGTAACAACGTGAAAGCCATAGGACGAGCAGAAAGGGCGTCGAGAGAAAGAGGATGTACGTACGTCTACGGGAATTAGGATCGTACGCAAGTAATTCCGCCTAGCGGCCTGACCTTCTCGATTTCGCTCTGTGCTCCGCGTTCCTACAGTTTCTTCGCGCGTATAACGAAGAATGGAACAACTCTGTTCCACCCTTCGAGTACGACCAACGTAACGACAGTTTCGCGCGGCATCGTGTAGAATGCACGAGCATGAGCTTGCTTATAATTTCACGCCGATGGAAGCTATTCGATCGCAGGAAAGGCGAGGAAATAGCAGTGACGAGGTGAATCTCGATACGAGGCGCGAGTTTTCAGTAATTGACCGAGATTCGGCGTGTTCTGGGTGATTAGAGTCTTGGCAGAGAGCAGAGATACGACTAGAGGCTACATTCTCCATAAAGAAACGACTTCTACACTCTTTCTCGTTCGCACTCTCGTTACAGCTAGATTATTACATCTACGTATACTTATTATATTCTTAGTATATTCTTTTTAACTTTGAAATACATTGTTCGCAACAGTTACGCGAGGTCTTCATCGGGAAGCTTACAGCACGATCGCGCGGAAGGCTATTTTTGACACGTTGCGAGCTCGATATTTCCAAAAGGTAATCTCGAATCATATTGTGATAAATTATTGTAAAAAAAAATAAGGTTGCCGAGGTTTCTGATCTGGAGGAATATGGAAACCTTCAGCTGGCAAACCGAACATTTTGCGTTAGTTCGAGCGGTTCAAGTAGTCGAATGTTCGGTGATAAAAGTGGCATCAGAAATACCCAACCGGAAGGAAACGATTGCGACGTCGTATTGGAGAGGCGAGTCCGTGTTCGACGTCATAACAAGACGGAAACGAGAACGGTTCTCCTTTCTCCATTGCCTTGCTAATGCACTGAAGCTTGCTGGGACGCATGGACGATGTACCGTGTTGGTGTAACGCGAGAAGTATGTAAATTAGCTGATAGAAGGCGAGCAATAAGTTAGAAAGTGAAGGTAAGTTGTGAACGCGAGATCGCGCGTTTGGTTTTTGTTCTTCGCGCCGAGACGAAGAGAAATGCTAATTACAACGTGTCGTGGCTTCTAATGACGGTGTAAATTTCGCTCTTTACGAAGATTGATCTACATCCGACAAAATATAAATTATCAGCTCCTAAATCCCACTCTCCTTCATAAATTTCATTACGCGTATTAGTCTAGAACTTTTAGAATAGAACTTTTGCTAAAAGAAGAAATTGATACGAGCCTGAATATCGAAAACAAATCTTTTTGTTCGTTTACTGCGAAATAAAAGACTGTTGAACGTGTCAAAATTCTGCATGGAGTATCGAATGGATCGAAATTTGAACGAAAGAGCGAATAGTTTTGTTAGATACCGATCCAATATCTGTTTCTTCGTTCTGTGCGCGAAATAAATTATTCAAGGAAACCGGAGTATAACTGTTGTAACCGAATTCACTTGATATAAAAAATGTATCTATAGGATCGATCGATCTACGTTGCGTAAAATATAAAACCACGAAATTCTACGCCGTAATTGTCTCCGAGCGAACGAAATTGACACTCAGCTACGTTTGCAAGAAATTACCGAAAACAGTAAAGCAAACGTAAAATCTTTGATAATTAAAAAATCATAAGGCCACGATCTTTTAATTTAATCGGTTGATTCGAATGAAAATTCCTTCGAAATCTTGAATTACCGTGAGTTTTCATTGCTTCTCTTTAAACAAATCTGCGACTACGGAAACCCGAATAGATACACGTACGAAATTCCAACACAAAGGATAAAGTTTCTTCGTAAAGAGAGAAAGAAAACGTTAAAGTGCAAAAAAATCACGCGTTGGAAAAAAATAATTCCTTAGAAGTGAATCGTTGAAAAATCCGAGAACTTGGAAATCCGAGACGTCTCGCGTCTTAACTTTCTCCCCGCGATTCCCAAAGTTTCCTTTCCCAAAAGCTTTCAAGGAAGACCAACGCTTTCGAAGATCGCTGCAGACCGATAAAAATCCCAAGACAGCACGGAGCAGCTTGAAAACACACGAAGCAACGAGGAAACCTACGGATTCGCCGAACAATGCCGCTACGTTAATGCGTCTGTAAGCGATAGCGTTATAGCCGTTAATGCCAACAACCAACAACCGTTCTACCACCTTTTTTTTTTCTTTCACGCGAAGCAAACCTTCACAGACACCTCACGCTCCTCGAGGCGAGGACGCCGGGTACTGTCGGATTCTACCGACTAAAACATCCACGATGACCTCCCGAGTCGCATTGGGAGCAGCCGTGGAACAGCGATAGCATACTCGCGAGCTCCCCCGCGCCGATGACGATCCTTTTTTATTGGCGATGTTGCCTCTCAGAACCGAATGGTTCCCCAAGCAGGCAGCTTCGCACCATCGCGACGCTGAGCAAGTAGCGTCCCATTCTTAGCTGCCGGATGACGAGGCGGCCCGAGCTCGCCTTACCGGGGCGCGCCCATGGCCTCTACCTCGCTCCCGCCTGCTTATCCTCTCCGGATGGGCGCCTCGCACCCTTGCCGGCTCCGCAGCCTCCTTCCGGAACATCACCCGCTCGTAGGAGGATGCTACCGCATTTCTGGCGCTGTCGCTCGTCAGCAGCGCTCGAAGCACCGCCAGCGGCGAGAGGTCAGCTCCTATTTCCGCGGTGGGAGCGCCCCGCAGTGCTCTAAGCACCGCTGAGCAGCGCTGCAGCGTGTGCTGTCGCCTCCCTTCCTATCCGATGCAGGTATTTAATCTATCCAATCTATCTAACCTACCTAAACTATTGTACCAAGGTATCCAAACCGTGGTACCAAGCAAGAAAACGGTCCTTGGGGAACGCAACTTCTTAAAACAGCGCCGTGTCGTGTTACGCGGTGTTCGCGCACGAGGTAACACGGGAACGAGGCCGGTTATTCTATCCGGCCCTTGGAATCGTTACAAGCATCCGTGGCGACTGAATTACACGTACGCGGGCCATACTTTTTTACCCGCGTTTCTTTTGCACGTGGAGGCAAGTCGCACGTGAAATTTCAAAGGGGAACTACGAGGCTTTGTGCGCGCGCTAGACAAGCCGCGTGAAATAAAGAATTCTTCGTTTCTCGTATTACGATTTAGTTGGCAAAGGTACGTCACCTTTTCGCTTGAGAACTGTCTATTAAACGCGCCGCATCGCGGAATGTAGCCACCAAACATGAATTTTCAGGTCTATCGGAAATTTTTGCTTCCCAGTGGAGAATGCGATCCGAGAATATTACAAGGGAATATACAATTATGGAATTTCGCATAATTTTCTTGAAATCCTTCGAATTAGGAATGCGCCGGTATTTATTTGGAAGCTAAATTCCATTATCAATAAATTTGATCAGTTTTCTTCCATCGGACGCAAAATTTTTATCCATCGAGAACGTCCTTTTTTTTGTTTGTTTAAATACACGGCAAAAATCCAATTCCCTCAAACTACGGCGTTCAAGCTCACGATAGTTGCAGTTGTAATTACGGACAGGGAGAACAGGTCCCACTCCAATGCTTCGGCCAACCAATCCCAGATAAAAAAAAAATACAACAAAAAAAAAAAAAAAAAAAAATAGGGAAGGAGGCAGAAGCAAGAAAGACGGTAAAAGACAATGAAAAAAAGGACAGCGAGAGAAATAGCGGGGAAAAAATAGTTTGTCAAAAATGAGTCGAATTCCGCGCCATCGATGTCACGCGGTTGTTTGTCGATTTTTCTGCCCCGTCTCGCCGCTCTGCATGGTTTTTTTTAAGCCTGAACGCTTCTCACTCTTCCTTTCAACCTGATACACCGCAATTCTCTTTTGCCCCGTGGATCGCGGCCGCGCGTTTCAAAGCGGATTTTGCGGAGCGTGACGGCGTTCGAACGTGATCCTAGCAATTTGTCGCTGCGGCGCATTCATCGCTGCGAATCAAACCGATTAACGGCGGAACCGGCGGTCGTTGTATTCGGTGGCCGACCCTCGACCCGCCAAACCGTTTCCACGCTAACGGTGTACAGCCGAGCTTTTTTTCCGCTCCAGCTTTTCCCTGTCCATCCGGAGACGTTTTAAGATAAATTTCCATCGAGAAACTCAGCCATGAAGGGGCAAAGGTGAAAGCTAAGGATTAACTGTCTGCATTGTATTACCCTCGTTCCATAGCTAGGCTGTAAAAGTCGAGAGCCGAAGAGTCTGCTACAAACGTTCAAATTCGTTCCGAAAGAAACCTCGAACGAAGGAGATCGACCGTGGAAAATCCCCTTCCGCGCTCTTTCCAAGTGATTTCGCTAATACTATTCGCGAGTTCATCGGTACTTTACCCGATGGAGAAATCTTGACTGTGACTTTTTAAAGGTGGGATGCGAACAGTGGGGAGGGGAGGGGAGGGGAGAGAAGAGTCCATACGAACGAAATGGAATTATTTTTTCGCGACTGCGAGGGCAGGTTTTGATTTCGATGGGGTATTTGACGGATTTTCTAGCGACGAAAAATATTGCCGAGGTTCTGACGGATATCTCCGATGAAATGTGTTTATGGAGGTTTGAAAGATTGGTTTTATCGAGCGGATTGCAGCTTTTTTTTTTTAAGCAAATGGTATCCTTTCGGATTTCACACGCGAGTATGTTATTTCGTATTCGAATTCTGCTCGAATTCCAGTCAATCTCGAAGAACGTAAAGGTAGAAAAAGCAACGTTAATCGCATCGCTCTATGCGTTTCTTAACAACGTAACGGATTTACAACGCGTGCCTATCGCTTCTGCCGTAAGAAATATCCATAGATTATTATAATACACTACGAGAAACACGTGCACACTTGCAATTACTTTGTCTACCTTTACGTAACCGTCGCACTGCCTCTTACTCGTCCACACGATTCACAATCGTTAAAATCTGCTTGCAAATTACACAACACAGACCTTTGGTTCATTGACATTTACACCGACTCGACGGACAAAGCGATTTTTCCAATGGTCGCTTAAGAAACGATCATAAATCGCAGAAGGAAAAGGAGAAACTTAAAACAAACACGATTCTCCTCGAATCTTTCACTTGTTTTTCCCTTGCTCTCTTGCGACACGGAATTACACGTTCGCCGATCGAACGCATTTGCAAGCGGCGAACAACGCCGTGAAAGAGCAAACGAACGGATCTCTTAATCAAACTCGAGCGTAAATTACCAGCTCTTGACGTTCATTTCGGCTGCATTATTAACACTGCGCTAGCTGTTTGGATATTTGCATGCAAAAAGCCGATTCGTTTGATACCTATCCAATGTAATTTCCGTACAAGTAGGCACTTTAACCGCAATACCACACCGTTATTTGTCGTCATTCGAAATTGAAAATCGGCAAATTAAACCCGGCTTAGTAAAATAGAAGCTTCCCCCGTCATCGCGTTTCAGCAACCTTCAAAAAGTTTCGCTGTCACCGGGGTGTCACGGTTCGCATTTAATTTGGGAAAATATTGAAATTCAAACAGTCGCGAATTACCATTCGATTAGCGAAATATTTTCACAGAATCATCGATAAAGCAGAACGCAAACCTTGCGTTTGTTTTAATTATCAGAAATCTTCTTCCGATGTTTGATAAAATTATTTATTTAGAATTTCCGACTTCTAATCTCGTCGATCGTCTAAAAAAGCGACTTCAGCGGCGATCTTTTTATTTATAAATATCCCAAACTTTTCCGTAGTCGCGAAAGTACCATATGATATATTCTTTCTCTCCCGAAAAGTTATCATATGCCACGGAAAATGATTTCATTCTGCAAAAGTAGCTGTTATACTATTTAATATCCCATCGGTCGATTGAATTGCGTAAAACGATACTCTTGCCTCTCTCGGATAGACGAATAACCACTAGATTTATCCATAGGATTTCATAAAAAATCGCGTAGCGACTATCCACGCGCTATTGACCCTGCCCGAAAGCTGAGAACCATCTTTTATGCCTAACGGCGAAAGATATACGCTCGAGTCTACTAGAACACGACACGTTCGATCCATCGTCGATCTTCCTCCCCCGTTTCTCGAATCTGCGTTTACATGGTTAACCCATTAGGCTAATCCCGCTTGTAAATTCAGCTAGAGAACCGTAGCAACTGCATTTTTTCGACAACCGCCGTTTCGCATTCCGATTCATCTCAATCGACCGTTCGAAATACGTGCGATTAAAAAGCTAGAGAATGGAAAATACGAAAGACGTTTCTCCGTGTGGACGAGTGAGAAAAATTGAAACTCGCTAGGTGAACGACGAATGCACGATACGATCGATCGTGTAAATCTACCGCAAGAGATTCGATAAGATAAAGATAATTAATAAATTTGAAAATTGTGAAACATCTAAAATAGTTAAATTTTAACAATCTCTTTTCCTGGATAAGTCATTTTTTAGTTTGCGCGGATATTAATTATAACTGGAACTTAAAAACGGGCGCATCGATTTGCCCTCGATTTCATCTATTTTTAAATAAACGATCGGTCAGCGAGGAACAGGGCATTCGCTTTTTACGCCACCTTTCGCGTGCTCTCGGCCTTAATTCTTACGATGCAATGTGCATCACGGTCAAAGGAAACTTTTTATCTGGCAAAGAGTTTCCTTTCGCCGGAGATACAGATGAGGATTTAGCTTCCGTTAAAGGCCTGCCTCCTCTGCCACGCAATTAGGTTTTACATTTTTAGTTTATACAATGTCGAAGTGGAACAGAACTTGATAGGGTTTCTTTGCAACTAATTCGCAGAACGTCCGATATCCCGTGCCTTTTCAAAGTGACGCGATATTTTTTCCGATAGGTTTTTTCTTCTTCTAAAAATATCTTTTGCTTTTATTTGAAAAAATTCGCAGTAAAAATGAAACCTTTGAAAATAGTGGCGAGAGCGTATTACTCGGAGTAATTGGCGACAAAGAGCGCGAGAAGTAGCGTTTAAAATGAAAGTAGGCCACCTACCATTATTCACTTGATGCAAATAGGAAAAGTAAAGAAAATGAACAAATGGGCTCCGCACGAGTTAAGCGCGACACGCAGCAGCCGAAATGGATGTACATGGCCTCTTCGTTATTTCAGACGAATAAGCAGGCTGAATTAGAATACGAAATTTGATCTCATTCCTCCAACCTTCCACTTACGAATTATTGTCTCTTCAAACGCCTAAACGATTCTCCAACCAACGAATTATCTCGTGACAGAGATACGGTAACACTTTTTAATCCTTTGTCTGAATAAATTCAAAGTGCGAAATTGTACAAAATCTGCATAATACGAAGCGACGTATAAAGTGTCCAACGTACAGCGCTTGCCATAATACTCGACGTGCAGGTAAAATAATTTTCTACCGAGCGTTACGAGATTGGTTTTCCAGAAACAATCGCGTAGCTGTTGCACTTTACACTCGCACTTTACGTTCGCACTTTACACTTGCACTTTGCGCCAATGTTTCGCCGACATCCTACTGCGGTTCTACATTCTTAATTATATCGCCAGAGGCACGAGTTTCATAAAAATCCATACTCCACTCACGGACCACTCGAAGGATTTCACGGGCCATAGCCTTTAAACTTAACCTTCTTAGCAGAGATCCGGTAAACGCCGTGTTACACAGACATACTTCCGTCGAAACGACGGAACGCCGATAAGGGACGAGGTGGAACGAAAGTGTCGTTATTATTAAATAAAGTGTGGCGTAAGAGGCGGCTGGGCTAGTCGCCGGTTATCATGGCGGACAAGGAAGAGGGATCATGCATAATTCAGCGAAAACTTGGCTCCCCTGACGGGATAGTAGACGAACAGCCCGTGGTATCGGTGCATCACGACGCGTAGAATAACGGCACTCTGTCCTTTGCCTCCCGCCACGAGCTGTCTACTCGCCCCGTAATCTTTACCGAGCCATTAACGTCCAACAACTTTTTGTACGCCCGTCCCGGCAACTCGATTCAACCTGCACTCTGTTGCGTTCCGAGGTGCTACGGTGTTCATCAAGTTCCGATCATTCAGACGTAAATCGTATCGATTGTGAACGAGCAACGTGCATGTACGCGCGATAACGGCGTTATCATACTAAATAATATCGTTCGAAGATGTAACGCGTAATCGTGTCGGGGGCAGACACGATCACCAAAGATCTCAAATAAGACAATAGCAACTGTGTCTGATAGTAAACTAATCGTACGATCTTCTCTTCGTTCGCCGTAGATACAGAAGTAGAAATCTTCCTGCGAAATAATTTCTCGCGATAATAAATTAGTGAAATAATGTTTCGTACTTTGGCACAATTTCTGAAAACACAGTGACGTCGTACGATATCTGCGTTCTAAGCGAAGGAGCGTTTTCTTGATAAAGAGTCGAACTTTAACTACCGAAAAAGCCAGCAAATTCGCAGCAGAAATCAACTTTCTAACTATGACGGGCAATTGAAATCGAAACGCAGGTAGCGGCGAGTCGCTGTACATCGGCTCTTATCGTGGCGACGATCCACGAAGAGGAAACGGAGGGTGAACTGAGAATTACTCTGGGATACGAATACGCTTCTGAGCATTCGCCATAAGCAGGCGAGAAGTGCAAGCTCCGTCGGTGCTTGAAACTTAATCCCCCGCGTCGTCATAAGATAACGGCACTCGACACCGCATAAACTTCATTGTCTCTGTGTTAAGCGGCCGTTGCAACATCGTCTCTTTACATAGCCTCGTCTCTTCATTGTTTCCGCGGCGTTTCTGGCGTTCGTACGGCTATACTGTCGCGTTACCATCCCTCTTTCGACCGCGCTGCCAGTCTCCACGATACGCAGACAATCTGATATCGCGAGGAATTTTGAATCTACGTTCCCACCGTTTCGACGTTTTGCTGAAATCTCAGCTCTGACAGCCGACGAAGTTTCACGGTGCTAATTGAATGCGTCGGGTCTTTGTCGCTCTGACCGATATTTCGGTAAAATCTGAGCCAACGATTTGACAAGGAGCTACAGTATACGAGAGTATTGTACCATCTACTAAGATTAACAAGCTTCATTCGTCTCCGATTAAATCCAAGAACAATATCCTAATTATACGGCCAATTCTGTGTCTAATTAATGCGCGGTAGTTAAATGAGGGATTATCCGTACGCGATACAAAACCGCCATACGTAGGACCGTGTACACGGACGATGAAATTTTTAAGTCGCCACGTGCTCCGTAAAATGCAAGAATTTAAGAAAGACATACGAAAAGTAGGAATTCCACTGCTTTAGAAGAGTCTTTCCGTTCTTTTGGCCAAGCGTGTTTGACTGCAGAACGACAAAGATCGATTTCACATCGAAGACGGCGAGACAAACTACGTTATGCATCGACGACCGAACAATTTTATTTTGACTTGGGACCATAAATTGACGGTAAAGCTGAAAAATTATAATGGAGCTGAAGCGTAAATGAATGATGACCTACATCACAGGGGAAAAGATAAAACTTCCAAAATGCTGCTTGATTAATGCTCGATCATAGCGACGTAAGAAGAAGGGGGGCCGAATACCAACCCATCGATTTAAAACGACTGAACTGGAACAAAAGATAAGAGCTCGTAGATGTACCAAGGGTTCTAAGAATTTCGTGTAAAAGAAAAGCGAAAAACTACAGCAAAAGGAAGGACACGGTTTCGAGGAAGCGTTGCTAATGAAAATTTCTATTTTAAACAAGTTTTCGGGAGACACGGTGATTAACGAGGTCCAGTATCATAGCTAGAACACGCATGGGCGACTAGCGACGTTTCTGCACGTCGTTAATCACCATCGTCCCTTTTCTGTTTAAAACGAAGCTTTAGCTCTTCAGGATCGATAACCAAACGAAAGGACAAACACACTGACCGACTAGGTATTTTCCAATCATTTGTTGCAGGGTGGTACGTAGCAAGATGAATCTGCGAGGCTTTAAATTGTCTAGGAAAATTTTCAAAGATCGCAGTAAACGATAGAACGTAACTTTTCCTTCCGACTTTCCATGATACGCTTCGTGATATTCCAATGGAGAGCGATCTTTTCACAAATCCCAAATGCTAAAGTATTTGCCATATTCGAAATTTACGCTGTTAACTGATCGCGACCAATGCAAGCAATCTCTGTACAAATAGACTCTGTAAACAACCGCAGCTGTCGTTGAACCAAACCGCGTCTAAACGTCGAAAATCATAGATAGCCAGAACGCAATTAACTATAAATAAACACAACTGATAAAACAACAGGAGAAAGAAACCCCGGACGATATCGATTCGTGTTAAAAGTTATGGTACTCCGTAAAGGTAGGATCATCCGTCTACGTTTGTGAACACCGAGGAACCTAGAGAATTCACCGCGGCAGTCCAATCGTCCGTCCAAATTAGAGAAAGATAGAATTATCAAGGGAAAGAAAGACGGATGACCCTGCTGAATAAAGCAGAGAAAGGTAGCTTCAGCCGGCCCAAGGGTAAAATTTGCATCGGCGATTTGTACCCTCTTTCCTGCGGTTGCTTTCCTTCGTAGCAGCGAGTGTTAATTCGTTTTGTTCCTCGCGTTGAAAATATACCGGTCTTTCCGCGGCAAGTTTCTAATCGTTGACTGTCTCGAGGTGAACTGAGACGAAGAGTAGTAGCGGCAGATGATTACAATTTTTTACGTACTTGAAATTACCAATCGCAATTTACGATATCGCTTCGATCTCGAAGAAGTTGTATAGGAAGATTAACGGAAGCTATCAACTAGTCTTGTATTCTATCTAGAGATCCATAAAATTTGAAACTTCGTTCATCCTTCGATACTCAACGCTCGATACTCTTCTTCGATCTTGCAGAATCTTTAGCTCGCTGTAAGACTGCAGAGACAGATTACGTTCTACTTAGTCTAGTAATAGACTATATCTAATACCGTAAGCAGTAAGAGACTACCTAATAACAGGCTATGGTCTGTTGTTATGTCGTGGAAAATTTCAGTGTGAATTACGCACGGGACGTTATAACGGTCTTTTAATCGAGTACTTTAGAGCTGAATCAATAAATCGAGCATAAGTTATTGAACGTTTACGAGCTCGTCAAAACATTCGAGCGATAAATTTACAGACTGTTCCTCGCGTTTATGAGTGCCATAAACGAGGAGCAGCGCGTGATTCAGACGAGAGACGAGAAATAGCAACCGCTCGTCGATGCAGGTAGCAGAGAACGGATACGCGTTTTAAAGGACTCGGATCTGTCCGCTCTCTCGACGTACCACGTTTCGAGATCAAACGCGAAATTTCGAAACGAGCGATGTAATTGCACGCGCTTGAAGGCTTCTGGCGTGTCGGATGTAAACTGACGAATTTGCGAAAATAGTTTCGAAAGGAGAAAATTGCAGGTAAATGTACATTAACTGAAAAATTCGTCAAATCGCGGATGATCAAATTTTCTTAAATAAAAATTTTCATATGTAAATCCATGTCATATTTTACCTATCCCTTTTACATGTAGAAGGTACTTAAAAGTGCAAAGCATCGATTTTTCCGTTTAACCGTCCATCGAATGGGTCAACGTCGACGCACGACCACGATTTCTCGGACATGCAAAGTCAATTAAATTTACGACCTCTTGATTCCACGTGCATTATGTTTGACATACTAATGACACATAAAATACCGAATGGCGCTATAATCTTCCATGAGATGACTGCGTTTCTTGTTAAATTAAATACGTCGGCGTCATTGAGAAGAAATCGCAGTTGACTGCGTCAAAAGGATTAAAATTAGAGGGTTAATTCTATATTTGGCTACTTTTTTCTAACAACGATAACAGATAATAACAAAATACGCGATCCTTAAACTGACTGTATCTGAAATTAAACCAACTCCCTCGTAACAAATCACTAATCGCGAAGAAATGGCCGGTCGCCAGTGTTCGATCGCACAATTTCCAACTTTGCGCAGGTAAACGAGCAAGCTTATCCAATGAAGGAAACGACTCATAAAAATTTTAAATCTACAGAACGTTGACCGAGTCACGTTCCCCGTGAGTCTGGCGCTTTCTTCTCCGTTAGATGGAAAGCGGGCGAATCAATGTTTCTCACGAGGAATGTTTCTCGTTTTATTTTGACCGACTTTGCAGTTGTGCGGTGGCCACAGGGGTGGAATGAACGTGGTCGTAGCTCGAAGCAGAAAATTCATAACACCGGGCTTTGGAAGAGGGGAAAACGAGCGACCAAGTACAACTAGAATCGACGAGTTTCTGAATGTTTGACGCGTTCTGCCTCGGTTCGTGAAGAAAGATTTCATCATTTCGTCGTCCGCCGTTTTTCTATCAGGCAATCCTGCCAACGTACCGTTTATCTATCGCACTTACGAAATGCTATCTATAGCTGATGATTTCGCTAATTTAGAAGGAGGTCAAGGGATTAATAGCGGTAGAAAGAAGAAAGCAGCGTAGGAGATGGAAGCAACTACACTCGTGCCCAAGAGGCAATTAAAAAGAGAATAAGTTTCAGAATAGAAACTACTTATAATTCGCAACTTGTAACTTATAACATATAATTGATAACACTTGTAACATCAAACTAGAAAAAATAGAAACTAGATGAATACTTGGATTGCCTGTAAAATAATTTAACAATTGGCCAATTAGTGAGGTTCTGGATGATGCAGGCAAGTGAATGTAATATTGCAGACAATGTGATGGATGAAAGGAAATTGAGTATAGTATGTTCATACTTCGTTCCAATCAAATATGAATTTAAATTGACTGCGTACGGTAACGAATAATACATGTACGTACGTGTAACGAAGCAAGCATCAAAATCATACAGTCCCACGATCATTGCTTCGCTTTAACGAGTATTTCATCGAGGAGTTGCGTAATTGAATCATTAAAAACCGTTTCTTTTCTATAACGAAAAATTTCATTCATCGCGTTCGTCATTAATTACGAATATTAGAAGATCATTGATTTAATAACTTATCAAAATCGGCGATAACGATAGAGCGATAACTTTTTCAGAGGCGAAAATTGAGTTTAAATTAAATACGCACGACACGGCCGATAGATTTAAGGATAATCTTTCGTTCAAGATAAAATCTATATAGAATCACATCTGTTTCACTCCAATTACACGAACTCAAATTCTTCGTAATATCTGAGCAAACTGAACGATACCGATCTCTCTTTATTTATAACGTTTCATTACTAAATCTCCGAATAAAATAGGGAGAAGGATTTTCACATTGATTTCTGTTCGCACCACAATGCACACGCACACTCTAACCTCTGATCAACCCATTCAGATACACCCTCGGTACACCTCGGCTCGAAACTCATCAATATTAAACGTCTTACCTAGCAATGAATTTATTTGAATAGCCGTAAGCCTTCAACCGTTTCAGACACTTCCAACAATTTTCCTTCGATCATGAATATTGCATGATATCGCCTGTGTAACTTAACGAAATCGCGCTCCGCCGTGTTCGCTAAGAGAAATGAAAGGAAAGTAAAAAAAAAAAGAAGAAAAAAGAAACAAGATCAGCGAGTTTCTCTGTGTCTCCCTGTTCGCCGACCAGTGATGCATCTCGCGGAAAAATAAAACAGCTAGCTCGCTTCGATCGGATTTTTTCGGTTAGCCAGCTCGTTTCGCACGACCGGAAACAAGCGAGGAAAAACCGAGCCAAGAAACGGCTCGTCACTGACGCAACGAAATCGTCTATGAAACGTAACCATTTATTGTAACGAGATGCAAATGCGCGTTTCGTCTTTTTATCGCGAGTTGGCCCCGTGTTTCATTGCGAACGCTGCATTAGAATCGAAATATGACCGAAGTGGCACGAGAGCAGCTCGTTTGCCTGGATAGAGTTTGAAAGGAACGGGGCATGATCGATGCGTTTCGGGAGTTCGTGGATAATCGCGTGTACAGCTTCTCATTAAATGTACGCGATACGGGCGAAGCGTGAAATATAGACAAATGGCGCTTTGACCAGTCGAAACTGGAACTGTTTAATCCCGCTGGATAACATCGGTAAATCCTATTGATTTATTTTAGATCCGAGATAAATTCTCAAAGCTACGAACTTCGAAACTTCTCTATCGTTCGTAAAGCATAATTGCGAGTATGTAACGTTAGAGTAACACCAAAATGCTAGAATCGAACTCTATGGGAACATCGGAGCATGAAACGCTGATCGTATTACATGGAAAATTCGATGCTTATCGACGTAGATATAATACGTTGCTCGCGTGCAAATTATTATACGCGCAGCACTCTGTTCGTCGAGACAGCTTTCGAAACAGGACAATTCGAATAACTGGAGGAATTATCGAGCAAAGTTCGCATACCCATCTAACTGTGGCCCATATGACTTAATAATCCTCGTAACGATACCGAAGTTCGTATTGTATCCTGTTGGCGTAATAGATCCTCGTATTGAAATTAATTCTACGTGACTATGACTATGGATTTGCAGTAGCCTTGTTCGGTAACGCTTGAAAAATTCTATCGCTAAAATTTTGCAACGTTATCTTATCGACGCGATTATTGGATTAACGTTGACACTGATAGAAACTGTCGAATGTCTCGTGTTAGATTTATCGAATTCTCCTTCTCCGATCAGCTGTCGTTTACGATATAGCGTGATTGAAATTGCGCTAAAATTCCGGGAAAAAAAGTTAGACCGAGGTACGAAGATGCGAATTATGAAAATACGCGTTAGCGTATCAGATGGTTTTATGAATATTGTCGGCTCATTAATTATTAATCTATTCGCATATATTGATCGCGCGACGCTTAATTACAATTTACGTTACGTAAATATAAAGAGCGTAAAGTTTAAATACCGAATATTGGCTTGCTCTATGTTGCTTGTTCCGTATAGAATACGATAAAATTGGGAGATACGATGATAATTAAACGGAAGAGAGAACACAAACGGTTCTTCGCAAATGGTCCGATTAGCAGCTGGCAGAAACTGGTAGAAAGTGTGCAAAAATTCATGAAACTTCGAACAGAAAGAAAGCCACGGTTTTAATAATTTTTTGTGAACCGAATAAGCGCAGAAAGGTGATTAATAAGTGGGATGTTCGGTGAGGCGTGCGTCAAAGAAACGAAACCGTATCCGATAGCAATTTCAAGCGGAGAAACGACGGAAGGGAAGAAGGGATGACTATGACTATATAACCTGTGTGGTTGGAAATTCGCTTCATCGACATCGACAACACGCCACGTCGGCCCCAACCTTCCAAGGGTTGAGATAAAATCAAAGCGAAATCCCTTGAAAATCGCGCTGGAAAGAGAGCCACGCATCCTTGGCGTTTCTGGATCGCGTTTCGATGCTTCGCTCGAGCGGAAGAACCTGCCAGCTATTTTGCCGCGTTGGTCCCTTTCGGCTGAGCTGGCAGAAGCAATCATCTTCCGATATGTCAGACTTGCCTCGGTCGCAAGATACGAATCTCTAGAATAATTTTTTGAAAGGATCGAGTAATAAAATGCGATATTGCACAGTGGCTGGGAGAAATTGTCTGGTTACGCTACTGAACAGAATAAATCAACGTATCAGGAAACGATAAGGCAGATCGAGTTGCGCCGACGAATCATCGAATGACGAAGCATCGTCGACTTATTTTTAGCGATAATTAAAATAGCACAATACGGTGGAGTTTTGGTTATCCGAGTCCCCTTTAACCGAAGTTTCGTCTTATCCGAGGTGCTTCGAACTTCGACGTAAGTTCATTTTTTAACACAAAGAGTACAAAAGTGAAAATAGTCAGGCATTTTTAAAACAGTTGATGTAACTTTCGATCAATTGAACGATTGACTAAACTTAGATACGCGTGCAATATCGTGTTAACAAAATGTTTTCCACGATTCTGTTGCACGACTTGACTTATCAACGACCATGGAGGACCTTCTGTATTATTCGAATCTTCGATTATACGAGGTAGGCTCCTTTTTTCCCCCTACATTTTCCCAAATCAAAGTCTTCGTCCTTCTCCTCGCAATCTTCGAAAACTCGCGAAACTACTGCGCATAGGAAACATGCCGCAAGTTTTCTAAAAATACGTCGAGCCGCTAAATTATAGATCTTGCAACGACCAGCGCATGGTAATTTGCATAATATATGGAAATCTGTCCGATACGTCGTGGAGTAAGACATATGCACGATACATCGTAGAATCTGTCATACGTCGAAATTCGAAGCGTCTAGAGAACGAATGGACGGAATCTTTGAAGAACCGTTGGCTACTCCAAGTATACGTTTACTCGGAAATCTTGGCGAATGCAATGATTGAGAGATTTTAACGGGGAAAACAGATGGTAGTGCGCGAATGGTCGAAAGAGCCGGCCGCATTTATGGAATGAAATGTAAATTGAATACGCAGTCAAGGAGAGCGTCGAGAAACGACGCGAGTAAATCGCGCCAGTTGGCTTCTTCGTTCGTTTTCTTTTCCCTTCTTATTAGCTTCGTTCTCTGTTCGGCGTGCCGATAATTCGCACATAAATTCACAACAAATTGAAATAAAAACCGAGTCGATCGGGATGCAATTTACGTACGCCACCCCCTTCGAATCCACTTCGTAATGACAAAAAAGGGGGTGAGACTGAATCGAACTGGGGACATGGGGCGAGGAGGAGAGACAGAGGAAGAAGATTGTTTAGTGCCAGGAAACCAATCACGGTCCCCCTGGTAATTCCCTTTTCTCGTATTAATTACGAACTTCGGACGTTTCTTCGATCAGATAAACTATCGCGATGGCCGATATAATTGTTGTGGTCGAGTAGCTGGAAATGATTTTTCTTTTCTTTGGTCTTTTTGCACCGAAGACTGCTGTAGAGAGGACTGGTATTATCCGTTCTACCGCCGATAGTAGATTTAAAGTATCGGAAAAGATTACATTTGAAAATTTGGAATGCTTGTTTATCGTTTTGGTAGAGAAGGTTCGGCTCGTGGAAGGAAATTGTTACGCGCGAATCTCATGTGCGATCGCAACACTGAGCGACGTACTGTACGATCTTAATGTAACGATGTCCTGGATCTAACGTTGCTGAGGTACTTTTTATAATGCGAGTTAAAATATGCTCACCCTGAACCAGTTACGAACATGGAAAATGTAAGAACGTACGATCAGAGCGGAGATACTACGCATCGCGGGTTTCTCGCGGAGACTTTTTCAAGAAATAATTCGACAAATAGCAATGGATTTTCCGCGAAGGTAATAGAAAAATCAATGCAAAGCTATAATTTTATCGCTGCTTACGAGCGCTTCAACAGCACCACGCCCAACGCCCAAGCATTTCTGCTCGTTTCAGAAAAATGTACGTAGCCGCAAAGTTAAAAAAACGAAAATTACTTCTTCCATTAACGTGACCAGGACGCCTAAAACGATACACTACATCGCCAAGACCGGCGCTTTCGTGCTGTCGTGTAACTTGAAACAAAGTTATTGGGACCTCTGTTCCCCATTCAAGCGTACACGCAATACGTTCGTATTAAATCTCGCGTACTTTTAATTTACCGCCCACCACGGTTCGTAATATTTTCTCCTTCCGCCCTGCGATTTAAACGCGCCACCTGATGCCCTTAATGTCCTAACTCCGGCGTGGTAACGATTTTTACATGCTGAAAGTAGCCATTAGAATACGAAACGAACGACCAAGAATGTTCAATTATTTCTCTGTTAGAAACCAAGTTCTTTTCGAGGCTTTTAAGTCCAATCAACTAAACGGTTATTAGCGATAGCTCAAGATCAACTAGCACGTAAGCGTTGCATTGATCTTACAATTAATTTCGATCCCTTTGCGAACTCGATCGAGTTGTGAATTTTCTCATTTCTCGGGTTTTCCTTAAGCGAGCCTTTCGATCTATACTTATCACGAGAAAGATTATACTCGGGGCAGTGTAAGATCAGATAATCTACTGTAATTGCAGAAGAGCACCCGTTGCAACGCGCGGTTGCTCTTTTCAATGATGGACTGTGGGAATGTGTAATTTTCGTATGTTCAATCTTAATCCGTGTAATAGCCACTTGGTCTATCCTGGCAAGTATACTATTCGTTTTCTCGCTCTTGAAACGATCTCGCCGATATTTTTACCAAGAGGCGGAGCTGTTAGATGCCATTCAGATTCCCATTCGTAATATTAAACTATCTTTTGCTTCTTTTATCGAGTCGTTCGTATGTAAGTTGTGGCAGTTGCTGGTGTTTAGACACTCGGCGGCTTGCTTGACCAGCTTTTTCATTGCCAGGAATTCCAACGTGATTAGGGATTCGTATCAGTTTTGCTTCTTTTACTTCTGCGATGGTTTTTCTATATACTGAAAAACGTGGTATTATTTCGATGGAATAATGATCTAACAGATACTCCTTTCTCTCTCGCTCGCTCGCTTTGTCCTATTTTATTAACTACAATCCTATTTCTATATTTTTTGCATCAATTACAGGATTCTGAGAAGATGAAGATACCAAGAAAATCAAATAGAAAGGGAGGAAGAAGGCAATTTCTAGGAATTTTATCGCGTGCAAACGCCACAACACGGAGTTTTAGATTGAGTTTGCTCGTCATCGATATCGAGCGGATTTATGGCGTCGAACAATAGCGGAAAGGATTCACGCTTTCACCGAACCGCGCGTGTACCTCGATCGAGCGGGGAAAAATAGGAGATCGTGAGTAGACGAGGCTGCTTCCTGGGCGAATTAAACGTTTTATGGCGAAAGGCGCAGTCGATTTGAGAGTCTAAGGGAAGGGTCAAGAGGTCAACGCCACTTTTCAAAAGCCCTCGGCAGTTTCTTATCGATACGATGTAATAAGGTTGTTCAAGTGCTTGCAGCAATTTACGGATCGATCTAGATGTTTTAGTTATTAATATTTTTGAACGAAAGTTTCGGAAAATGTAATCAGACAGTACGTATATCTTTTAGAGAGGAAAATATTCTCTTCCCATTTTCATCTTTCTATACACTTTTCGTTGAAGAACGTCTTTCGAGGTAGCAGCAATTCAACGACGTTCTTTCCTCTTTAAAGATACTTTATAGTTTTTCTACTCCAACAACAACGGCTATCGCGATTACGTCAATTTCGTGCTTTACTCTAACAGAAGCTGCGATGAAACTTCGTTTCAACAAAAATTAATACTAACTTAAAAGAACGAAGAATATTATCGAATCCACGAAGAGGAATTGCAAATAAAAAGGGACTCAAATACACGAGCCATCCACTTTTTAAATTTAAGTAATTATTTTAAACGTATACTTTAGAGATATTAATGACGATTTTAAACCAGAGAACGAGATCTTTGTTCGAGGAAATTCTCGTTCAGTCGCGCGATCGCGAGGTTTTAAAATTTCAAAAAAAATAAAAAGCACTCGAACTTGCTCGAAGAGGTTTTCGTTTTATCGTCCATCTTAGCGTCTGGTGCATCCAAGTGGCTGTGGAATATCACTGTGCAATGTTTCCCGTTGAATATCGGTTCCAAACGTCGCGGCCGAGCAACTCTATAAAATAGCCGGCTATTATTTCCGCGATACGATGACGAAACGTAAACGAAGAGGATCAGAATTTCCGGTTTCCGGGGCAAGTTTAACGACACGAAGCGCACAAGCCAGGCCGATTATCAAACACCGTTGAAATTTAATCACGACAGAAGATCTCGATGTTTTGCACTTACGTAATGCGCGTACTTGTCTCACAAACGTTATTGAATTCTTACGAATACGAGCAAACTAGTCGCTGCACGTGAATTACCGCGTTTCATGGCTACTTCCATTCCCCTATCTCTAAGTCATATGACATTTTTATGTAATTGCGAATAATTTTCCGCACAAATTGTAGACAAAGGCGGTAATTTTTTTAATAGATTGCGAATTTTGACCCATCAAACGGTCGTGTTGCTTGCACTTAGAAATGCACGTTAAACGCATACTTAAAGATAAGATAGATATTGTACGGCACTATAATAAATTTATGTAATATCTAGGCGAACATCGGCAATCGTAAGTTGCATAAGAAATTAGCGATTGCAAATAATAAAAGCAGAATCGCTATTAATACATTCTATTGCTTTATATCTGATGCGATCAGATATAAATACAACCGGCATAAATCTCCATTGATTATCGGTAAATGAGCTAAATTTCCATAAATTAATCACGCAACAGTAAACACGCATACCTTAGCCGTTTCTCGATCGTGTAAAGAGGTATTCACGAATTTCCTGTCGATGTTGCGTGTTTAAGTCGAGCATGTAAAATAAGTTGCTTAACGGAAAGAATAACTTTTATGAGAACGATGGAACATGTAAACGCGATAACAAGACTTCGTAAATGCTTCCCTTCTCAAACACGAAAGTTGATATTCCAAACAGCTTCCTCGCGGAAGAACCTCCGTTTTGATTTTTTCCTCTGATATACATATGTATATAAGTAAAACTTTGCGCCTCCGCGGAGCATTCGCGAACAACTAGAGACATTTTCGTCGTTAGATACGATCGCATGTTTTATCTGCGTGAACTTTAATAGAGTTGCGCCATTTTTGCTCGTTGCACCTTCTTGCGCGATGATTTATTGATATTCCGTAGCGTGTCTCGATACAGAGACTCGTTTTCATTGCTTCAACTTCGAAATTATTCAAAATATTATTTTGCAGTCTCTTATCCGGAAGAATATCTATCACGAGAACGACGGAATATAGAGACACGATAACTTCATAAATGTTTCCCTTCTGAAACATTAAAATTGATATTCCAAGCAGGTGCCTCGAAGAACAACCTCCTTTTCGATTTCTTCCTCTGATACAAGTAAAACACTCGGCCGCTGCGGGGCATTTCAGAATAAATCTCGTCGTTCGCCAAATAAATAAGAACATTACACTTTCACGCGGATATCTCGATCGATTCGGAAAAAAGTACAGTGTCAATGAAATCATCGTAAAAGCGGCCGTCGCTAGAGCGCAGATACCGTACCACTAACCCACTAAATCCTTCCACACACGTTTCACCACTACCTACATCAGCCTGCAAACACGTAGTCATGCAGAGGCTTTCCTCGAAACCGCGCAACCTCGTGAATCTTTACGTTCCAGTCCATAATAGAATATCCAGGAGGTTTCACGCCGTCGAATTACCATACTGTCCCACGCTGTCAGCCTTCTGTGGCCACTTCACAAAAGGAGGCTGTCGCAAGCGTGCTCTCGCGTCAAAAGTAGCTTCCTTGGAGAGAACGCTGTGCGCTAAACCAACAGAAAGAGAGAGGAAGAGAGAGAGAGAGAGAGAGAGAGAGAGAGAGGTGGGAAGCGAGTTACCGTTGACGAACTTTATTAAACTATTACCACGCGAAACTCGTTAAATACCCACGAGGCAGGCATCTCGAGCCTAGACGATGCGGTTTGACCGTCTAATTTCAGCCGACAGACGGCATGTTTGCGTGACGCCGCTGGCATCTTCACGCTCCGCATGTCGAAGGCACGCCACGAGAATTCGCGGATCGGACGGAGGTTGATCCACGCGTACGTGTCCCTATCTCGTCTCACCGAATCGATACGCCACATATTCCAGGCTTTAATAACGGGGCCAGAGACTCGTCGACCGGCTCGTTAACGTCGGACAAATCCTGTCGTTTCTGCTCCGTCCATCGATCCATCGATCCCCCTTCTTTCCTCTTTTCCTTTCTTTCGTTCGTTAATTGACCGATTCGTTCTTCAGATTAAAAAAAAAAAAAAAGAAAAACGCCGCCTCTTTTTTCCAAAGCTTCCACTCTCTCAGAAGTATTGACGTTTGATTGATTATCGAGGCGTTGTCGATGTCGATTCCGCAAATGGCAGACGCGAGGATCGCCTCCAGCCAAGAACAGGATCTATGCAGCGAGATCCGTGATTGATGCTTCCGGGAAAACCGGCGTCATGAAGACTCGGATTAACGCCGCCGTTGTTACGGTCGATAGCCCGATCACACTTTGCTTCCACGTTTTACGGTCGTTGCGTTATTTGCTTTCGTTTAAAATCGACGCGGTTTCGAGTGTCTCGTGAAACGGGCGGAAGAGCGGTTTCGGGAGCATCAGCTGCGCATGCAGCAGCGATTTGGAAGTTTGCGGAGGACTGTGGGATTTACCGTAAATCCTTCGAGTACATTTACTTTTTCTTTGATATAAACCGAGGGACCATTCGGCCGATCGACTTTCTCCGCTAGGATTTACAAAATTTGTCATGTACTTTCAATCTTGCGGAGAGAACGCGAGTGAAACTTTGACAAAACGTGTCGTCTCGTCGAACATCGATCCGTGCGCAACAGCCGCATCTGATTTTTACTCTGCCACGAAATTTCCGAAATTTGCAATTTCTACATTCGCGCGTTCGTTCGTTCGCATCGAGCAATAACAATTTATCGCGCGAACATTCTCTTCGAGTTAAAGACTTTTCGGAGATTATCCTGTGATCTCTGCAAAATTTAGAACACTGCAACGCGAAATTTTCACTCCGATTGCACGGTGAAATTTGCTGACACTGCGTCGAATCACGATATCAAACTTTTCTTAAACTCCAACACCAACAACGCCAAGTCGCCAACTCATCGTTCGAATCTCCAACAGTCGTCACAAATTCGCTGAACTCGACGAGCTTCGGAGAACTCCCTGACGTTACACGTTCATCCCTGGCCAGGGACGTTCGGGCTGTATTCTCGTTCTGCTAACGCAATTGTTACATCCACGTCGGATCGCGTTTCCGCGAGCGTCGAGGGAAGTTGTATAAGCCTCTGAGCGCAAGAGTAAAGTTGCCATCGACAGATTCGATAAGTTTATTAGTCGGCGGCGCCCGGGGCCGACAATCCGGATCGAGATGATTATCCTCGGGTCCCGGCAAGATGATTTCTAGTTTCTACGCGAACTTCGATTACGTGCGGCAGGATTGTTCCAACGAATATTTCAGCCTCGCCGTGTTAACGTAATTTTCGATACTTTCGTCTTGAGTGACGTATTAAATGCGTAACTGTAAATTGAAATTGCCGGTGAATAAGGATGGTACGACGTAAGGCTTGTTTCCTCGTGATACGTTGTTAAGCGTCGAACATATGGCGAAACGGCACATGAATTATTTATGATTTATGAGAGATGGTAGTTGCCAGCTGAAATGTGTGGTGTGAAAGGTTATCAACGTAGACTGAAGCGAAATATTTTAATTGCTATAGAACATATATACCTTTGGAAACATATATTTCAAGCGTTTCGTATCGAATCATACTGTATAATAATCAATCAAATAGCACGTCTGTTCGTAATTACCAACATGCAATTTCTTTCAAAATTAGCGTCTAAATTAATGCTACTCAAATTGATACCTCGAGATTCAAGTACTATTGCCAATATCTTCTTTAATCATTGTGGTATTCGAACTGTAACGTGTTCATAGTAGGTGTTGCTGGTAAACCAGTTTCCTCGGTTTTTGATTTTTAACAAATTATATGGGCGGAATATCGTTATAATGGTCAATTATACTTGATAAAGTATATACACTCGACTATCTCGTTAAACGATTAAAGTTGGCTTAACGCGATAGCAATTAAAATATTTTAATGCTTTCCTAACACCTTCCATGTCAGCCTACCAACCCCATCGTTGGCGTTGGTAGACTTACGGTACGAGCTAGGTCGACTATATGGTTATACGATCGGATAAGAAAACGTCATTAGTAACTTATCTTAATGATGATATATTCTCCCATACTGTATAATAAACTACAGATTTATGTTCAATAAATTACACATAAATTAAAATGTATTTATAAGTCAATCAAATTTAAACAGATCATAAAAGTCGCTTGCCTAATAACAAAATAATGATTTAAACTTTCATAGGAAAAACTCAGAGTATTAGAAAGTATCGTTAGAATGATACTTCAATCGCTATCTTCACAGTCCGATATATAATTTTTGTACTGGTAAAAAAAAGTAAATTTCCTTTTACACATCTTGAGTGAATCGACGTCTTACGCGAAATACATCGAGCCCAGACTTACGTAAATAAAAACGCGTGTTATTAGTCAACCAGCTCCGAAAGATCATTCTGATTTCGATATTTCACGTAACTAAATTGCTTGTGTATTTTAAAAAATACTGTTGCGATACGTCGTCTATTAAACAAACTTCAAAATATATCTCCGATATTTATTCTCACGTTTATTCTGTATATAGAACGCGAAAACATAAAATCTCTAAGAAAAATATTTACTTGCGTAGCCAATTTTGCGACAAACGTTGTCGAAAACGAATCAACGGCAAGTGACTCGTTTCTATCGTTTAATAAATTGTTCCACGGCGGAGCACGCGTCAATGCAAACTTGTTAACAATTAATCAACCTACACCTACAAGCAGCCAGCCTCGGAAGCAACTCACGATAAGTACATCTTCGTTGATTCTCTAATTTCCCGCAAAACCAAATTGCGCATTTAAAACGTCATAATCTTCGCGTTACGTCACATTACTGCAAGCAGCTGAAAGCGACGAGAAGGTCTCGAGCGGATTTTTGCGCGGCGTTCAAATACTCGCGAAACGACACGCGGAATCGCGAAACTTATTACGTTACACCTGTCGCGCGAGCGCCGTATTTCAGCGTCGCGCTGCGAATAATTGCTTAATGAAAATTCAACGACGTCTCTCCGCTGGAAAAAGGAAAACATCCGCCGTGAACGTAAAACGTCGACGGGCCAGGTCGCATTTAAATTCCACATCCAGTCGCAATAACCGCCGGGACGAATCACGGTACAATAAGTGGAGCCAGATGGTGCCTCCTAATAAGCGGCGCACCTTTGCACCCTTCGTCACCGAGCCACCCCTTTGCCGATCTAATTCGACCCGCTTCCAAGCCTGCGCCAAAGCGGATGCGGCCTGGCGGCTTCAATTAACAAATTCTTGTCGAGGCAATCTCAACGGCGCTAATTAGGCGGCGACAAACGCTAGGTACTCTACGTTAGGTTGCAGGCTGAATAGGGTGATTCGTTGAAAAATATTAGACCGAAAGGATGGGCAAGATGGCATGGAATTTCTGAGATTTACACGGGGTGGAAATGAGAAGCATTTCTGATTAAATGGAGGCGTTTTCGGTGGAATAATTTCCACCGTCCTGTCCGTGGAATAGGGGTGAATCGGATAATAGCGGTAGGAAGAATTTCGGTAGGTCGAAGAATTCAAGTTTTGCCTGATATCGACGAGGACTGGATTTTTTAGGCTTCTTAAGATTTATTTTTCCCCGAGTGTTTTCGAATTTTTCTCGGAACGAGCATTTAATTATACGGCGTGTCGAATGTTGTACGAATTCCAGGATCATGCGGATTTGTATTTTACCTTACGGCGACCGTGAAAAACTCTGTGAAGATCGGGGTTGTATTCTTAAACAGGAACAATTCCATATTCTTGTAGCCTAGATCAAAACATTTCCAAAATATTACTCGTAGTTCGCACGAATCGCTATAGAAGTATGAAATCTTTTGATCTGCCGCGATGCCGGCGGCATCGGCGTTATCCAGTGTACACTAGGTTGGTCAGCTTGCTCGATCAAACATCACTGTAGCTCCAAAAGGAGCCGATTGTGTATACACCGTGTGTTTGTACTAAATATTATTCCTCGAACTAGTCGCTTGTCCGACGTGTTTGCCATCGAAAAATATACAACTTTTCATTCTTCCGAAACCTTAATATCTCGATAACGGTGTATGCAAAAGTACACGTAAGCAGTGTTCCGGTGTCGACTAGAAGAATATGAAATAAAAGAATATATTCGCACTTACAAACATAACCTTGGCCTTCGCACAGCTTCGGAATCGCGTAACATTTCATTGTTCACAGTTTTCCACATATTTACGTGTTTGCGGATAAAACGGACACACTGTATATTTATCAGTTCAGCAAGATCGTAAGATTTACCCGAGTTGCACGGTTACTCCGAACGTCAACCGGTCACCTCTGAAAGCCCAACAGTGTCGTCGCCAATCGTCGACCAAACAAATGCAACCCCCGAGCAATGGCGCAAGGGGCAATAAACCAAGCGAGCGTCGTCAAAGATTCACGAGGTCGATCTCTTTAGCGAAACTGTCGCAAGGAAGGTCGAGGGAAGGAGGCAATCGAATAAAATGCAGGGTCGTGCCGAAGCGATCTCGATCAGTCATAAGCTACGTGAACGAAGGTCAGAAGAGCAAAGGAGAATCGTCCAGTTCTCGGTGGAGTCGTCGGCAATTCGAGCACCGTTAAGTCCCGCGAGAGTCTATTTCGCGTGCCCTCACGAGGTCTCTAAAGACACCTTCACATGCCGTCGTGATCAGTCGTTCCACGTAATACCATCTCGTGTTTGCGTCCGAGAGTTCGATGCCCGACACCCATAGCGTCGTTCGTTCCTTCCTCTCCCACTTAATCCTGCCTTTAACCCCTTCCCTAACCCCTTCCCTCCCTCCCTCTCTCTCTCTCTCTCTCTCTCTCTCTCTCTCTCACTCTCTCTCACTCTCACTCTTGCAACCTTTTCATCGTCTCTTCTTCGCCGACACTCGAACTGATCTTCTACTTCTCTCGCTCTCTTAAATTGCCTTTCTCCTGTCCCTGTCTATCTTCCAGCCCTTTTGCCTCGTTATTCTCGTCTCGTTCTTCGTTTAATCTTCAGACGTTTTCCTTCCTGCTCTTCTCTCTCCCCTCGCTCTTTGGTTTTCTATCTGGCAAGAGCAAGGCCGAGGAACGGGCCGTGAGATTGAGAGCAGGACTTTTTAACGACTTCGCATATACGTACGATGTACGTCTTCCACCTTGGCAGAGCAGCTTCCAGCACGACCTAACCTCCGAGAAGAGACCCGGACTTGACGATAATAGGATCCCGCCAGGGAGAAGACTCCACGCGGTGTCTAAGTGCCTTCTAATCGGGTTTCCTCCGTCGATCGTTTCTGACGGTCCCACGAGTCGCCAGGGATTCTTCGATACTCGATGATGTAGCTGATGATCGAAACGAGTGCGTGACTCGTTCGAGGGACGTTCGTAGAGATTGTACGGAACTTTTATGTTGGATAATCGACGGATAGGACGAGTTTCGCTTTAAACCGCGAGCGCTTCAGCTCCTACTGACGCACGTGCGTTGCTTCGTATTATATTTATACGCGTATAAATTTTTCTTGCTTCTTACGTATGACAGTTACTTTATACGTAACAGCGGTGACCCTTTTTGCATCTTGCAGAGCATGTTCTCCGGTTAAAAGATTCTTCTGATAATAAGCTTGACGTACGTTATCGGACCAACTCCAAATTGTCAAAGTTGTGAAAATTATCAATAAACTAATAAGTAGGGGCTATCTTAGTTTGTTCAATCTTACAACACGGATCTGAATTTTTAAAAAATTCCTCGAGGACAACGAACTCGTGCTCGAATGGAACAAAAATAGTCAGACGAAGTAGATTATCCAGCATAAATCGATCGACTTAGCGATAAAAACGAAATCCCTCTACAATTTCCATTCGAATAAAAAAGGGACTTACATATTACTCTCTAATCATACGTTATATGAGTATAATTCTTATTTTTTCTTATGGAACATAACGTTGCGTCTTGTGTAATCAATTCCAAAACGTTTCTGTCTAACTATAAATTACTACCGCGAAGGTAATCGACAAAAAGGAACAAGTATCGCTCTAAACGATTCATCCAAACGCGTAACACGCTTCGACTACGTGAGCCAGCCTACGTTTAACAAGAGGTAGGAACCCGTGTACACGCAACAAAACAAAGAGGAAATTGCGAAGGCAAGATTATAAAGATAGCGCGAGGAAATAATTTTAATCTGGCAAGATATTTCCAATACGGAAATTACTAATTCTCGTATAGCCACAAATTTCAAATTCTCTATCCGCTCGATCTACTGTCTAAAAAATTAAGAGATAGAAAAAATACACAGAACGCGCGTAATACGCAAAATGAGTTGGTGATAGTGAAACGAAGATTACAGAGAGGAGAGGAACGTTCTATCTAACCGGCTACACGAATCTAGATCAATTACGTGGCACATGGGCCACGTGTTTTGAACTCAATCCCTCGGACAGAGTAGATTGAGTAATGCACATCGAGCTGCATTGACTGAATGACAGTCTCTGCTAAATTGACAGCCTTCCGGTTGCATGCTATCAGACCATTATCGGGCTACGTGGCTAGAAACATGGCAGAGTGTCATTCTTACTCTTCTTGCCACAGGACGCATTAGCGTTGCAATAAGATTATGTAACATTTTATTTTAATGTAACTGTCGGCAACATTTATTACCGACTCACCGTACGTCAACTGTAATTTGATTTCCTGTACGTTCAAACTCTTTTTGGAGCGGTAACAAACGTTATTGGCAGATATTTATGCAAGCTGGTGTTTTATTTAAGAGCGTAAAGTTTCTCGTTAAAAGAGTGAAACCTAGTCAGGGGAATATCTTGTATATTTTTCGATATTATTCTTAGCTTGCTTAATATCTTACGAATGCAAAAAACCTATTATTCGGATATAAGCAACATCGCACATTGCACGATTGCCAGAATAGCGTCTTTAAAACATCCCTTGGGCGTTCTTTACGACAATATTATGTTTGTAACGTTTCTTTGTAAGTACTTTTATATCGTGTCTCCGTCTCGTCGCTTCTTACGTGTCTATTCTCATTCCTCTTCTTCCTTCTTTGTACATATGTATCTCCTGTTCCTTTTTAATTCCTTTCTCTTTTCTCCTCTTTTACGTCCCATTAATCTACTATGTCAGAGGGTTTATCCCATAAAAAGATAAACAAACAAATAACAAGAAACTATGATAATTTCACAATTAAGAATTTTTGTAATTTCTATCGAATTGCGTTGCTAATGTAAAAATCACCTCGTGACTTGACCAGAGCTGTTTAAAATACGTATCGTACAAGCTGCCTGTCCCCCCAGGGATGATCAACCATCGTTAGGAAAATTGCCAAATGTGAACGTTGCCTCGATAGGAATTATTTCGATAAAGATTATTAGCCGTGACGGTAAAACGTTTCTGTTCTGTCCGCTGTCCTGTTCCGTGGGAAAATACACACGTGGACGAACTCGCGTGGATAACGGACACATGTGGGACACCGTCGATATAAAATATGTCGCTTTTATTAGCCAACAGATGAGTAGATTAAGAATCGTGAAACGAGAGCGCCCGTGGGCAATTATGCTTTGCGTTTTTATCGTGACGCGATTTTAAACAGTAATTTTACCGCGGCAAAGTTGCGGTAACTGGGAATAACATTCGATACGATGCATCTCGCCTCGGTTGATCAATTTTGGCTTGCGAAAGCGCGATAAACGGTAAACCTAACGATTCTAAAACGCGCAACGTATCCCGAGATATTTCTGTCAACCTCGTACGACGCGAGATTATTTTTGCAACTGATTTCTGTAAGCAACATGAAATATATTTCCCGAGGGAACCAAACTTAGAATGATCGTAGATAATATGTCGAGTACGACGTTGCCGCTTCGAAAGAGCGTTTGAAGACTTGCTGGCGTTTGAATCACGGCCAAGTATTTACGAAGGAATTGCTAAAAAGTTGCTGAAAAAGAAGCGATAGGGAAGAAAAAAGCTGCAGCCTTCGATCGTACATTCACTTAACGCCATCCATTAACCAGCTTACTTGGTAGCTGTAATAAATCAACCTAGACCTCGATCAAGGTACGAAAATCGGACAAAAAGTTGAGCAGAGAGGCTTTAATCGCCGGTGGATTAGCAGTAACAAGGATAATCCGCGAAATTGCGTGGCAAAGCGAGCGCAAACACAAAGGGTCAGTAGCCTGAACGTGTTGCAACGAGCAGCAGCTCGCTGGCCTCGCAAACTGGTTTCGCGCGAGTCAAGATCTAGATCGCGACCTTCTGCAAGAACTGCGACCTCGCTACTCCATTCGCCGATGAAACTCGAAGTCGAAACATGAAAATAAAATAACGATCGATCGATACTAATTTCAGATATTCGATGAAAAATGTTCGCCACGGTCAACCAAGTATTCGATCGAATAAAAATAGAAAGAATACACGCAGAATGCTCGCGTTACTCGTAATAAGGATGCAAATTTTATTTGCCCGTATAATACTCGGGATTGCATTATTTTTCATTCACAGTTATCCATGGCGCGATATCAAACGTTGCTTGATATTACTCGTAAACGGGGTAACGTAATGGTTTATAAGCAGATTATATTAGAATAAGCGATCATCGACTATTTGGTTACGGTAATGAAACCATGCCGCGTTTTAAACGATGGTAAACGAGATCGTTATTTCTTTGCGTTAATTGCGATTCAGGTGATCGCGTTACCATCTCGTTAGTTTATAATTTAACAAGATTCAGCGGATTAACTATTTAGCATATTACATAGGGAGAATCATAATCGGGGTTCGCGAGCATGATAAATTCGGTTTCACTCCGTCGGGGCTCGTCATATTTGTATTTTCAATCGCACGAATCTGCATACGAGTACGTAGAAATACGAGTTTCGTTCCCGTAAAATCGCGACGATCGCGCGCTACCAAATGTTGCCTGTAAATCACTCGATGTCACATTTTTACAACTGAAATGATTTTTGGTCTGATAGTATTCCTCGAAATGAATAGAAATCGTCGGCAATGAAAAATAATATTTTTAGCGGCAAATATCGAATATTTCGTGTTACAAAATTTCACCAATTCGATTTTTCAAGCTCGAAATTTCGTATCGTTTAAACGCTCTTTACTCTTAGTTGTCTATTAATGGCGTTCTCGCGCTAACCATTCACGAAAAGCGGCGAACATATTACGATTTAGAGGGCCGATCCAATCGTCCGTACAATTTATGAAGAAGGCAACACAGATAATGGGAAGAATCGAGGCTGTTGCAAACTTGGGCTCGTAACTCGCTCCCAGCGATGATCATTCTTATTCCATCACGCGCGGTCAAACGTCCGCGATTCAAAGTCCCTTTGTCTCGCCGTTCCTCGATTATGAACGAGAACGCCCGACAAAATCGCGAAAGCGAAATGTTCGCGGTGCATAAATGCGCAATGAACTTTCCGGGAAATTACGCAGCGTGAGATTGTGCCCGAAAATTGGCGAATCACGGCCCGCGATACGCCGGAGTTCATTTCGCTTCATAATGGCCGTCTAAATACCAGTAAAACCATTCGCGCGACGACGATTGCAATCGAACGTTTTTCCTATTTCGCTTTTCTCTTTGCCCCGATCCGCGTACTCGTATTTCTCGGCTGGACGAAGCATCAGCGAAAAGCAGCGAATGAAATTTATATTTTATATCTCTCGCCGACTGGCTATCTTTACGCGCGGTCATTTTCGAATTTGAAATATTTTGATCGTAATACGTGGAACGTAAATGGTGTTTTCGGTCGGCGGCACTCTTCACGGCACAGATATAATTTTATAGGTTTTATATCGAGATCGGCGATTCGACGATCAAGCGTTATGTTTAATATTCCTAGCCGATTAAACTGTAATCACCGAGAATTATACTCGGATTTATTTTTAAGGTAATCTACAAAAATCCAGTTTATTTGAGAGTGTGAATATTAATATATGTAAATTCTGTGTAGACAGCAGAAAAACAAAATTATCGATACTAAGCGGAACGTAAAAAGCTGTTGATCGTACACACAGTATGTACAGTTTTATATGTTAGATCAACTATCGATAGAGAAATCTATTATTTATTTGTGACAGGAAAAATGATATTTGATTACAGTTCTTTATACCGATTTGATTGATGTATTTGATTTGGTCGATGTGCACGTAATGATATAGTATTAAAATACATTAGTGAGGTAATAAAACGAAAGTGAAATTATAGTACTTCCTACACTTTACCGTGTATTATTCCCTGCAACAAGTAATACGGATATTGCGAACCGGCTCTCGATGTACGAGTGGCTGCTTCGGGTAATGGATTGTGAACAACAAAGTTTCGTTCGAAATTTACTCGGTCAAAAATGAAAGGAAGAAAGAACGGGATAGAGAAGAACGTGAAAAATGAGTGGAAGTTTCGAAATTCACGTCTGGTGCACGAACGGGCCAGGTAGTTAACCGAGAGCCGTTTTCAATCAAATCCTGCGGCCGATAGGAGATTTAAATTCGTTTCGACGTAAATGAGTCCACTTCCCGTCTCTCTCCTGTGCCACGATTTCAATCGGAATTTTGCCCCGACAGAAGAGATCCACGAAAAATTCGCCTCGATTCTTCAGGCGATACTTTGATTTATTTTTACATTCCAGTTCCTATTCTGCTATATTGACAGAGATGTCTGCGAGAGAGAGAGAGAGAGAGAGAGAGAGGGGGAGGAAGAGAAATACCGTAGATTCAAATTATTATGGAATTCAAAGTGGAAAAATTCAAGTCGCAGAATCCAAGGAAGTGACAAGATTTCACGTTCAATTTTAGAACTTAACCAGAATTATTAAATTGCTAGAAGCAATATGAAAAAATTTACCTTTTTCGGCGGGTGAATTGAGTTTATGTCGTACAAAAACGCGATACAGATAAATAACCGAATAAAAATTTGAGATTCGATCACCGGAGAAATTTCTGAGAAAACGAACGAGCATTGTCCGAAATTGATTGTTTCAATCGATATATTTATACATCAAGGTATTAATATATCAATTAGTTTGCCAGTTATCGGGCACGCTGATTTAAATGATTACTAAACGATCAAAAGAACTGAGATAAAGAAGGATTGCGTTTGTATTTCAAGGCTATACGAACGTGTCAAAAAGGTCTAGTCCGTTATATAACTAATAATTAGTCTATGAAAAATTCATAAAAACCATTCGCTTGCGTCGTAGTTGCGCAAGAATCCTTCCTCGAAAAATCAGAAATTAACGCAGAAGAGAAAGGAATCACCACGTCACGTTCTTCAACTTTACAATCTCCGGCATCGATTCTATAATTTCGAGCGTGAAATTAGTCAAGTGCCCGACTGGCAGAGCAACGTTTTGCAAATCGTCGTTCTGATCGATTCAGAGGCTCGGAACGCGTGCAGCGGGCCGATTTGCAATCGAGAATGAAGCTTTGATGGCGAGAGGATCGGAGAAAAGTTTGCCTCGCGTCTTAATCCGGCGGGAATTCCGTTGGATCATCGAAAGCGATTCGCCTTCACCTCTGACCTTCCTGCAGGCCTACATTCCTGTTTCTCGGATCCAACGGGCCTGGCTCCTGCCAGCCAGCCATCTCAAGGATCTCTTCTTTTTCCTCGCGAATCGAAATGGCCGCACCGCCTCCATATTCTCCCTTTCGAGAATATATTACCGACGGAGATGAAAGGCACTTTTATCTGAATTTCTAGCGAGCTGTGGGATTGCGGCTGGATGGAAAATTCTGATGACGTCGGGGACATCGGTTAGCGACGATAAATTCTTCCACTGAATATGTTTATTAATAATTTTCCACTCGGCAGGTTCCAGGATCGTCTCGTATCCCCGGCGGTTGCTCGATAAGAGACTTCGCTTAAAGATCACACGAGCTGCTGCGCGTCGAATATTTTTCAGGTTTTTTTTTTTTGCCAGATTACGCGAGAAAGTGGCCGGTGAATTTGCTTCTTCGCCCTTTCCAAGCTACCGGCGATTTTTTTCTTTTCTTTTTTTTTTCGATAACAGAGAGGTAATGGCAGAGGAGCGTTTTATCTAAATAGCTTCGGGAATTTCACGTAGAAAAGCAAATTTGTATTCTATTCGATCCTTCGAGGCTCGAGTCTCAGTGTGATTTTTCAGTAGAGTTGGTAGAAGGTTTGAGAATTATTATCGTTATTGATGTAAAAGTTTCGCTTATCGAAAAGTCGCATAATGTGCTGGGAAAATGTATTTTCCTTCCTGTTTCGGTGTTTTCAAATATTCAATCTAATTCGTGTCGGTCTACGATATTTAGAATGTTATTAATATTTTCTCGAATTATTCTCGACTGGGTACTGTAGAATTAAACAGGCGCAGGTGGCACGGTTATCGATTAAATTCCAAGTTAAGGAAACAAAGTGACCAAGCAAACAGGCGGATAAAAAAGAAAGCACTTCGAACAAAATCGATTCCAGCAGTCCGCTGCTGGTAGATAATGAATTATGCAAATTCGTGTGGACCGCCACGGCGAGTTTTCGAAATCGATCGAGAGCCTGTATTTTCTCGTAGAAAAACGCGCGGCTCGCGAAAAAGGAGAAATTCGTGGATCGCGCGTAGCGTATCATCGTGACCAGTCGTTTGCCCGACGTGGAAAATTCCCAACCAGTTGGACAAATTATCAGATATTAATTCTTCGTTTTCTACCGTGCCACCTCGACGTTGTACGATGCATAAAGAGAGAGAAAATGATTCAAGGGAAAGAGAAAGAATTCTTTCACCAACGCTGTCGACGACAAAAATATCTTTTTTCGCTGATCTAACTCCGCGACACTTCTCATTCGTTCGTTACGAAAAAATGCCACTGGATACAACCGTTTGAAGCTCTTTTTTCCGAAATTTAACGACGCTAAATTTTATACAAGCGATTGCCGTGTTACGTATGTAATACAGAAGTGTCAGAAACTAGAAAAAAATAAAGGAAGGAAAAACTGAAGGACAGGAAAAATATACGCGAGGGACTGATTTTTGGTAGATATTCGTAGAATGCGTGAAACAAACGAGAGTAAAAGGATCGTGGAAAAAATGGCAGGCGACGCGTCATCGAGAGCAACGTTGGAAATTTGGCCAGTTTCGACGAATTACCGTTATTAATTCTCAGTTTTCACCGTCGACCGTGCACTTGCCATTATTCAAAGCTACCGGAAGCCACGTGGATACGCATCGAACGATCTGGCGATATCGGTCATTCTATAGCAGCACAGAAGGGAAAGTAATTAACGATAAATCCGTTCCGTGATATTTCTCCGATCAGCCGCTAAAATATGCTTCTATTTATCGTCGTGTGATATAATCCGAAGCATTTAGACGAGAAAGCAGCTCTAAAACTTTTAAATCTACAAAGTACATTGAAATTTCAAGCCAAAGGGAAAATGTTAGGAAATGACCATTTTCTTGCGAACGAAAAATTCTCGCGGAAAAGTTAAGAGCATCTCCGAGGGAACGAAAAATGTTAGCATCTATACGAAATATGACGGCAAGTTGAAAAAAAATGAGCGCAGAGATGAAAAAGTGGCAGCGGTCAAACTCACCCGTGCGTTACACTTAATCTTCATTTTCTCCGAATTCTCATCCAGCTACGGAATAATTATTCATCTATATGGACATAATAACTCTCTAGAAATTCTGCTGATAAATCCATCTACGAATTAATTCTTTGGAAATTCTAGTAGATCAATTAAGATTTGGAACAGAGCGAACACAAAGTACAACAAACAAGATCGTTGCTACGTGCGAACAGCAACCAACAACGCGATCATCAACTTTGCACCCGCGTGCATGTGATATCATGGCTTGCGCTCTGGTTCTGCAGAGCGTGAATCAGTTCGATCGTTTTTCATCTTGCAGCTCATTTTTTTTTTTTCAACCTTCAATCGAACTGCCCTGCAACAATTTTTCGTTCGCAAGGAGATCCGAAAATGGCCGTTTTTTTGATATCCTCCGTTTAAGATACTCGCGATATTGACTTTTGCAAAAAATTACACGTATAATATGGACAGAAAATTGTAAATTTCCAATCGATCTCCCATTAAGATAAAATATTTCAATGTCAACGGTCAAGAATTAAAATCAATTAGTAAAAAAATTCGTCTCGCGTTGCAAGAAACAATTACATAAATCCAGACAGATATAATGGTAACAGTCCGTGCAAAAGTGATCGCGTAACCGCGGGACAAAATCGATTCGCGCAATTACGTTCACGTGTACCAAGAAGCATGCGCTTTTTACGTCTCGGCGATTCAAGATCGATCCCCGAGCGGTTAGCGGTTCGCAACGATTCATACGATGACAACGTACTATTAATGGCCCCCGTTGATTAAAACGATTGGCCGAGCACTCGAGGTTTTTGCACCAGGTCTCGTGTTTTCGCGCAATAAAAATACCCTGGACACTCGGTCACGGAGATGATAATTGCCTCTGGTAAAAGTTGCACTTAATCGTTACGCTCGACAAGTTTTGTTATAAAACACCGGAGATCTCGTGGCGTTGACGAGCCACCGTTTTCTCACCGAGCTTCTCTACCGCCTCGATTCGTCTCGATAATAACTCTAGAATTCTAAAGCGGAGTACCGTGTTCCTTTACAAACCAGGTGATTGTCCTGTTTAACGTAAAATGTCGTCGTATAATAGAAATCTACGTTTGTCGCTTACGAATCAGCCGATGTTATCATCCAATTAACAAATAAATTATTGCCCAAGAGAGCTCTGGTAATTTTGCAATCCTTTGCGCTCGGAGGCCTTGTTTGCTAAAATTACCAGCTGCTCAGTTTCAAAACAAAGAACGTATGTTTAGAATCGCGCGTAAAAAAAGAAGAGTTGTAATCGTACCGCATATATACGCGATATCGCTCAATCGTCATACGGTGCAATATCATTTTACTTGGCGTGCGATACTTTTGGCCAATACCCGAGTTTATCTCTCTGACTGTATTTTATCCGTTCGTTGCGAGAATACGCGAGACAATTGCGATTTGGTTTTGTTCGCGACGCTGCAAATGGCAAAATTAGAAAATTATCTTGACAGCCGATACTGGAATGAATCAAAAAACAGAACTCTGGAAGATTCTTTGCGTCGAAACAATCGTTCTGCGGCGGAGCCCTCGGGTGCGAAAAGTTGGATTTTTCATATTCAGATGGAGAAAATTCCAAAGGATTGAAAATTATTATACCACAGTTTTGGCATTTTTCTACTTCCATACCTCCGTATATCTTCCAGCTTACCAGCAACTACTTGTAATTCTCCGAATCGCAGAATCCAAAAAGCTTCCCGTTTTAAGTTCTGTCAGATTCCATAATACCAATCGTTCTCTCAATTTTTGAGAAAAAAAAAGGAAAAAAAAACACTACGCGCGAGCCAACGCACCGAAAATAACAAACAAAACGAATATGCGGCAGGATCTTTCGTTACGAAAGGAGAAAAATTAGGAAATCGGATAGGAAGCTAAAATTTCTCCAAAAAGCACGAAAGTAGTCAGTTAAACACCGCGAACCGCAAACGGTCAATTTCCGGTGGAAATTCCACGTGCACCGGATACCACCGGCAATTTCTGATTGCGCTTATCCGGTCGCCACAGAGTTCGATGGAAAAGTCAAACAGCGGACAACGATACGGAGATTCGAAAGTTGCCGCTGCCCGAACAAAGTAGAGATCCAGCATCGACTTTTGCCACGTAATCCCACCGTTATTCATAGCCACGGCATTATCGAACTTCCTAAGTAGGATTACCGGAAGCAGCAGTAACCCGGCTGCTTTCTTTTCGCCCGTCGAATCACAGAGGAACCTTCTTCGGTTAAGAAGAAACTTCTTAAACCATCCTGCACCCGCCATTTCTCCTCCTTCCAGTTCTCTCGCTTAATTCTTCCATCGTCGTTTTCTTCTCTAGCCATTGACTCTTCGATGAGATTTCGTGTTGCCCTTTCAGATGCTCTTTCATTACGCTTATATAGCGTGCAAGCGTCAAGAGAATTTTTTCAACAGATTAGTCAGCGCGTTTCATCGCGCGATATTCTTTCGATCGACTCGAGGGTGAGAAGGATTATTAATCTGTCCAGGGGTTAGGTTACTGATATACGCTTGATTCGTCATCGACCTAACGCTTTTCTGTTCGACGTTGGGAATGCAAAGTGGCTTTCGTTTAAGAAGTCGAATCTTGAAATTCTGATAAATACGAACGATAGAAAAAACATCAAACCTATACATTCATGATCGTATCACAGCCGGCAGACTGCAATGCGATGAATGTACGCGTACAGAGCTGAAAGGATTAATTAAGCCGGTTTCGTAAGTTCGCCTTAAGCATCCGTCGCTGATTGATTCGAAACGTTTTACACCTCTTTTCTTCTAGCTGACGCTTGCACGATTGGCCACGGGTCTTTTTTTCCTCGCGTAGAAGAAAACCGTGTTACAAGATGTCCATGACATTAGAAACTCGACTCGCGCGATTTTACAGAAATAAAAGTGTCATGTTTTTTTCTCCCGGATACGAGACGCGCTTCGACGTGCACGTCAGCTGCGTGAACATCGGCGATCGCATGAAACACCACGACGGTTTTGTCGGATTAGCGATATATGTACGTGAAAGTCACGTTGGCTATGTTTTTTCTCATTAAGGCGAGCCTCGATGATAAATGAAACGTGATTGTAATGAGAATCAATGGAGAAACGATGGGATACGATACAAATAATTATCACAATGCAGAGAGAGATTTTTAGCCGTGTGTTCGATCGAGTTTCTTCGTGGAAGATCGATCGGAAAGATATCGCCATTGATTTCTAATAATACGAGGATAAATACTTTCGTACGCGTTATAAAGAAGCAATATCTTTTGTCGTAAATAATTGAAACGTGAAAACTTTCATGCCTATTAATTAAACATGAGGCCGGTTTCTAACGAATCGCGGCGTTGGACGAAGAAGAACAATTTAGAAATTACGGTAGTCGAGAAGTTAGGTTAATTACGAAGAATCGTTCTACTTTCCGATAAAAGATGGAATTTAAGTTGAGAGAGATATATGAAAAATTGTTCCATCGCTCGCTGGCACGAGCAGAATCTTCTTGTTAAAAGCACGCGCCGCGAGGATCGTGGGCAAACTTACGGCCGAAAGTCGACAGTTTCTCGCGAGAGAACGTTACTTCGTTGAAGATTGCGTAGAGACGCGAGAACCACAGATTTGTATTCAAGCGCACAATATTTTACGCTTGTAACGCATTTCGCATTTCGATGGTATTTAACTCGAGAAAACTGCGAGCAAAGTTATACCTCGATAAAACGATCCGATCGATCGATCGACTTTCTCAATAAAGGGAGACAAAAATGCTTTGCTGCTTTCGGGACGAACTTTGATTAATTAAGCTACGTCCATTATCCTGTCAGGAACATAATTGAAAGATAATTCCATTCTACCCTGCGATTTTGTACAAACCCACTACCGTTCGCGTCGTTCAAAATCTTTCCGAACGAGTGGTCACTTTTTTGAGGTCTAGCTGACGGCAATTTTCCGTGGAAAAATTAATTTTCAAAATTTTGTTCGCGATCGTCTATCGCGACGAGGAGCGTAGTACGTTTGAGCCGGTTTGTTGTATAGAAATCGATATTCATAGTCAATCGGCCGAGAGAGGATGGAAAATAAAAACAGCGAACAAACTATGGCCGGGCGCAGCCTCGCGAAAAGTAGAAGGTCGATTGTCGTAAATGTGGCCGCACATCCTGGACACATTGGGGAATAATGAATAATTGGAGCGGCGCGGAAACCGCCGAATCCCGATAATTGTTATACGTTCGCTCGATAATTAGCATTCTATCGCGTCCGCCGTCCGATAATTTCCCAATGAAAAAGTTCGCCCGTATCTAAAGGGAATTTCGTTTGGTTTTCATCGGGGAATCAAAGTTCAATCACGTATAATTCGATTAATTTTCGAAGCGTAGACTGGCCGTGATAATTCGCGATATAAATTCATGGGAATTTCATTGCGCCAAGCAACTTGCCAAGACGCGCAGTTCTTTTTCTTTTCTCCAGAGTAAGTTCCTTCAGAGAAGGAGGACGACAAGTGCGAGAATTCACGACGTTCCAATGGCTGCGTTTATATTTTAGACGATTATCGACGAACGTATTTCTGATTTCTCGCGCGGAAGAAAGAGGATACACCGCCATTTCTAGAATTGAACGTCCAGCGCTGATACGCTTCTGTAAATATCCCTGGTGGCGTTCTTGCTTCGTCAAATTCGCACAGTTTTATCTGCTAACTTTCAATTCTGCTGCCGATAGTTACGCAGATGTTGTATTAAAAAGCGACGTGTAAATCGTTTATTTCCAAAGTGCTGTAAGTCCATTTCCTGTAATCTCTACCTATCCTGTTCAAACACTCGAGGCATTAATAATCGAAAGCAAATGATACCGAAATTAAACAACGGTACTTTGCTTTCCCCCGCTCTTATTTTTTAAACTGGATCGTAAACTGTGCATCGAAGCATAAAACATTGATTTCAAATAACTTAAATGTAACATCTAGATCGTACAATTCGCTAATTTTGAAAGTGGCGTGTGACTCCATTCGTGTGGAAAATGAGAAAAGATATCGGTCCGGTTCTAGGAATTCGTACAATGAATTCACATTCTACTTGGACACATTGTAGAGACGTGAACAAGCTAAGCAGACCTTATCGGGATTTTTTATCGCGCGATTAGCTTGCTCTTTATTCTTGAAGTGGTATCAGAGAATATTATAAATGATACGCACGAATATTTTTCCCGATAAAATCTCTCTCGAAATCGTATATCATGAAATCATCTTTGAAATATCCATAACGATCGAGACACTGCCATTAAATTTCCATTTACTGTGTTTGCCATTCTTTAGTTGCCATCGATTCTCTTCCGCGTCGTTGATTCTTCTAATTGGACGTTGCACCTTTTTCTGCGCAAAATTGGGTTACAGTTGAAGTTAGAATTCTTCGTTTTAGCTGGTCAAATGGAAATTACGAATGACAACTTGACGCCTGATACCCGACAACGGTATAATTATATACATAACCGAGTATCAATTTCTTGGAAGGCGCGAAGAAATTCATCGATCCACGTCTACGATTGAATCATTCGTTCGAAGGTCTCGATTCATCGGCGTAGAATTAACTTCGACCTTGGTCGGGCCGGCAACGATCCGCCCACCGAGCTGCAATGTGGACTTTCGTGACACATATGCACATTCCAACGAGTACGACACCCTCGCACGTGCTCGACGCCCACGCGACGCGTCCTCAAGCATCCAGAAGCGAGCATCGTGGCCTCGACGTTGCAATCGGACGTTTCTATCGCTGGGAACGCGTCATCGAAATTATCATAGGCTGCCGGTGAAAGCTGATAAACCGCTCTCGCTTTCAAGCCGAACGGACACGAAACGAAGATGAGATGGATAACGAAATGGGAAAGCTACAGATAATCGAGAAGAATTAATTATTTCAAATAATCCGAGTTATTTCTGCGCATATCTTTTGTCGTCTTTGGGTGTAACGATACGAAGAAAATATTGCGGATCGATTAAAATTCGATTAATTATGCGTTAAAGTAAGCAAAATGAATGTCGGAAGTTCGATAACAAAAACTTGCGATTCTTCGGTTGGAATTCGAGTGATAGAGTCAATTAAAAAGACGCGCGTTAATTAAGAATTAAACAAAAAGAATGGAAATTGGTACAAGCGTGTACCGCTGTCGATGATGTCGTAAAATCATTTTGCATTATTCGTTGTGTGGAATTTCGGCTTAAAACGTGATATTCTCAACTGTACGTATAGTAAATATAATCGCTGCATTTAATTGCAGCGATTCTAGGTTTGCGCGGTTAACTCGAAGACGCTATCTCGTGCCTCTGACAGACTTTCTAAATAATTAATAAATATAATAATAAGAAAACTTGGACCAAGCATGTAACGTTGAAGACTCTAGAATTCTTCCATATATTTTCTCGCTTTCTCCGCCTCATCGCGCGTTCATTTATTCATAGCGAAGAGACGCGGGCGAAAGAAAAGGCGATCAAGCCCGACATCGACTTAAGAATTCATTTGACATCGCAATCATCCTCTCGTTAAGAGGATTTTGTGCAGAAACTGCATCAAGATATCTTGCAAGCCGCAGATATGATAATCGCCGTCGTGACCTTACCAGGCACGGTTAACCTATGCTAAGGGCGCTTTTTCATCGTCGACGACTCAGCGTGTTTGAAGATGACGCCTCGAGAGGAAGGATGATACCATTCTTCACATTTAAGAGGATCAGGCTGCTTATGATTGCCAAGATCTACCTCTTTCCACGCTGTCTACGAGCCCTGGCTACGAACAATTTTTCCAGCCAAGGCGCACCACGAACCAGACGCTTTAATTGCTTCGAGAATCTAAAATCCTTGGCAATTATTGGCCGAAGAAGTTTAGAACGTCGGCTGTATCGAGCAGGATTCGGGAAATTTTCAATTCGACGTGAATTACGTCGAATCTTTTTCGCGGTAAATAGATAGGTAGATAAATAGATGGATAAATGAACGCGTTCCACTCTTGTAAAAAAATTGAAATTTGTTGTACGCGAGAGCCATATTATAATTATCAGTGGCCGGAAATATTATATTTCACATTGAAATGTAATCGATATGGTTCTGAAAAACTCTTATTACATGATGCACAGTCAGAAAACCTCAAAATACTGGCATTAATATTCGTATGCGAAGCTTCTTTCTCGTGCAAGCGTAACAACATACAAAACAGATACTGTTTGCTTTTAATTAAACAAATAGCAGTAAAAGAAGTTTGCAATAAGTAGAAACACGAGCGAGGAAATTAAAAATCGAGATACTACGGGAGAGGGCGATGCTTTAACGACGTGTATTCGCATACGTGGCCATTTCTGAAATCCAAGTGACAAAACGAAACCTCGTCAGTTTCTTTGTGCGCGTTAAAACGAAATTTCCATTACCTTATTCAACGTACAGCATAGATGTTTGAAATGCATCAAACTTGCCCATTTCGTGTTTGTGTTGAGCTAGTAAACGCGGCAACTCTTGATTTAATCCCCTGCCCCTTGCCATTAGGTTAAAAGTGTATTTACCTTCAATTTAAATTTACAACACTGTCCACAGCCGAGCTTTCGAAACTCCAACCAGTTTCTCGGCCATTCCTGATTTTGATATTTCCTCCAAAAAATCGAATTTATAGTACGAAATGTATCAAAGAAAAATTTTCTTCGTTTAAGGGTCCTGCAAGACATTCAGAAGGGTTAATCTCCGGGATATTAAAACAGTAACGTATAATCGAAGATTTCTTGCAGACAACGCTGTAATAAATGCGAAACGTCAAATGTTGTAGGAACGAGAAAAAGCTTCTCTGACTCAAAATTATCCTTTTATTATTAATTTCTAATTATTAACAAATTCATCCATTTCTCTTAAATTCTGTATTGTCATTGGCACGTAGCACGTTGTACGACAAGAAATAACGTCTCATTTTTATGGCACGTGTCATTGGGAAATGTTACTATAGACGACGACCGATCGTCTAGACCGAGGAAAAGCTAGAGCACAGCTGTACAGTCATTAAGCGATGTCGTCACCCTAATACCGTCGGAGACACTTAAAAAGTAATTTACCGGTCGCCTCGCGAAGAAAGAAACAGAACGACTCTGCAAGTCGCGATTCTCCACGTTCGACGTTAATCGAAGATTTCGGAAACTGCGGCACGTCACCAAGTATCAGGACAGATAGACTTTTGCTTGGGAAAAGATCACGTCGACGTATCTCCAGCGGACTTTCTTTATGGGGACGTTCGAACAACATGACGCGGTATTCGCAAAGAAATAACACCGATGATGTGAAGGATAAAATTGCCACTTGAACGAGCGTTAAAATAAAGCGTACTGTAAATCCGGTATCGAGTTAATGAAAATATCGAGCGATATGCTTTTCGAATTTGTCGCGAAGCTCCCCACGATCTCGCGCAGAAGAAAATATACAGTCCTATTCGCGTTACCCGAGCTGATCTTAGTTTTCCTATGGAAACGAAGTATTTTCGCAATTCTTCCTCTCGATGTTTGTAATACGCTCGAGTATATATATATATATATAATAATAATAATAATAATTTATACAATATATATTAATAATTTGTAATACGCTAAAGTATAGTTCAAGACACTCTCTTTTCTGCGTGGCCGCAAATGGCAGGGAAATAGCGAGTCGCGTTACGCGGAACACCCTGTACATCGTTGCGCGCAAAGCTATGTTCTTCGTATTACTGTTATCCGGTTAAAATCATCTACGTAAGTACAGCAAGAGCTATATTTAGGTACGCATCGCAACTCGGTAGTTCCGGCGTTAAAAAATGCACGCGTTTCTTTGACCACGCTCAGCTGTTTGAAAGAACGAGCTGCGAGCGTTAACGCCTCTTAAAGCCACAGTGCCCATTCGCGATATTTACGTTAGCAATTAACCGTGCAAATCAAGGCACGGCTATATTGAATCGCTAATCACGGCCGTATGGAAGCTAGAGATTGCAGGTATTGAGGCAAAACGCGCTGGGTTGCATTTGGCCAGAGTCTCACAAAGGAAATCGAGCAGCACCGGTCGTCGTCGTAAACCATTGCGAGGATCCATCCTCAGACAGTGGGCGCATTAAGCTAATTAGCGGGGATGAGCCAAGAGCAAAGGGAGCCCGGGAAATGATCAGCGTCAACGTGCAGAGCCGCGAAAGAATATCCTGTCTCGGTTTCCTTGGATCGTCGGAATAGACACGCGTGGTGAGAATTTTATTCTCGAGGAAGAATCATACCTCGTCCGTGAATCCTTTGTCCAATAGTTGTTTGGTGGACAAAGGACTGGCCCAGACGTGGATACCAGTGCGCACGATATCGCACATCTCCTTCAACACGTGTGCATCCCACGAGGTACGGGGTTTGGCGTGCCTATTGTCTATTAGGAACACGTACGCCCGGAACAGAGATTAGCGTGAACCAATGGAGGTAGCAAGCAGACGACGAAGGAATTTTGCGAGGTTAGAATTAATAAGCCCAAGTATAAGGAGAAGATCTGTTTTTCTTTTTTCTTCCTTTCAAAAATTACCGCGATGGAAGAGATACGTCGAGATCGTAAAATCTATCGAGCGTCAACGTTTGTGTGCTTCGAGAGAAGAAACAATGATTCGGGACAGAAAGGGATGGACAAAGAGCTGGAGATTTCTTCGTTTGTAAAATCTGCGACACCGTTAATTCTCCAGGCAGAGAATATGCTAATTATCGTAGTAAAATATGGGAAAGAGGAGAAGAATTTTATCACGGAATCACATTCGAGATTATAACGAGCAATTTGTTAAGAAACACGCGCATTTTGCATCGCCGTGAATATAACAGAGAACTGATAATAAAGTCGAGCAACGTATACCGACGATTGGTAAAATCAATTCGTAGAAGATTTTCAGTAATTCCGATGAAACATTTTATTTAGCAAATCAATCAGCATAATGGCGTTTCGCGAGTTCGTCACGCATCGTGCGTGGGTGCTTTGATGACGCTAATTTCAGTTCTATCATTTGCGTACGTGTTCCGGAACAATAATAGCTTGGTCGAGCTCTGGCGCATTCAGCCGCATATACAACAGCACTTCGTTGCATTAGCGCACCTGTGTTAATTGTATTTTATCCGGATAAAATACTACGCTCCGATAGATCGAACTTTCCAAAGTTTCAGATACTTTTTGTTCTTCGCTATTACCGACAGTTTGAAATAGGAAAGTTTATTAGCTTCCCTGTGATATTATGCAATTTTATAATATTAGCTGCTGTTCCGAATATGTCGCGCTTCCCCTACTTAAAAAGTTTTCCAATTTTAAAAGATAAATTCAGATACGCTGCGATTAAGTGATTTTTCTCAATGAGAAATATTTCCCTCCGAGTCTGCCGTATTCGATCTCGCGGAAGAATTAAAAACTCGAAATAAATTCTTCTCATGACGATATTCTTGAACGATATCGCGTTTCTCAAGCGAAATGACAAACGATAGTCGTTAAATCAGAGGGGATGCGGTTACGAGAGAACTGCGTTTCTGCTTACTCGAAACTGCTTCGTGATGCACTTACGTAAGCAACGACCTATTACTTTAAGGTACGGCGACGCTACAGAAATTATCGGTGAGGATGATTATCAAAGCACCGAGTGGTCCTATTAACAAGCAATTCGACATGTTAATTAAACGTCTCCTCGATGGATACCTTTCCTATGGAGATGCGCCGTTTCCTATACGCGACCGCGCGCAAACGAATCATCCATCTGTCGTTAAATTGCAATCAAATAAAAATCAAATCAACCATCGAATACGACCAATTTTCCCTCCATTTAACTCGCTTCTTTCGATCACCGAAATGCCCAATATACAGAGTATTGCCTTAGTTGTTTCGTCATTTTTCTACTACGGCGCTGTTCAATTTCAGCAACTTTCCACTCCGATTCGTGAATTAACGAAGGTAAAATCTGCAACTATGAATTTCGACGAGTTGCTCTGAAATTAAATATTAAACGAGTCGAACGCGAATTGTAATACAATAACGCGGTTAACGATGGCAAAAGAAAGAAAAAAAGTAAGTATGCTAAATCAGTGAAACTTACCTTCTAGCCGTGAGAACGTCCTCGGTTCACAGCTTCCGATCTGGCTAGATGATCGACTTCCGTTCGCTATTCATCAGCTCTCGGTTTCTTTACCGGTAGACAATCTCTCACGAAGTCGGGCTCCAGCGAATAACCGTGAAAGTTTTGGGAATCGAGCCGGAAAACTCTTATACTCGCGTAGACACTCACACCTCGGTGACTCTGAAAGTAAAAGAACGACTCTATTAAGCATCGTGCTAACGCGATCAGACTCGTGAAATTTTCTTCCATCCTACCATCTATCGTACCATCTATCGTACTATCTATCGTAAGAAATAATCGGACCACTATAACTAGAAATTTTTAATTCTTTCTTCAAGAAGCTCTTTCTTTCTTTCTTAAATTAGATCTTCACAGACGTGTAATTCGAGCGATGGACGATCGACACGATGTGACAACGAACGTGACGATAGGTGGTAATAAAACATTATCGATAACCATTATGGCAATTAACCGACAGAGAAGTTGTATATCGCGCAGAGAGTTACACGGTCGTTGAATTAATTTAATTTATCGAAGAAAGTAATCGTGTTTTAAGTTTTCTTTCGCTCAAACGCTCGGCTAAGTGGTATTGACCGTTGCGTGGTCAGACATGCCGTGTCGCCATCTCCTTCACAGAGAAAATTCAAATACGCTTATAAATGTTTGCCCAAGTCGTTCTTGCAGAATATTTTACACCGACGGATAGAAATAAAAATAGAAATAAGAAATTCCGAAAGCTCGAACATCTGAAAACCGAAGGCTTCAAAGTTTCCAAGATTCCAAGTTGCAAATGCAAAATTTTCAAAGCGTAGAAATTTCTTATAAAAATCACGCTAACGCTCTTAATTTTCTTACACGTTCCGGCATATTCGGGCGTTCGTCTATTTATCCTACCGTTAATACATCGTTGCCCCTTAAATAACACAACTATACAAGCGCGGTAGGACTTTATTTCGCGTTCCAAACGTAGAACGCGACTCGGTAATTATAACAGATGCAGGCACGTGCACGTAACGCGGAGGAAAAGAAACTTTACTCACGCGATTCTTTTCACAGAGAAAACGCACCGAGAGAGAAACGCGAAAGAGAGGGAGGAGGGAGAGAAAGAGAGAGAGAGAGAGCGAGAGAGAGAGAGAGAGAGAGAGAAGGGAACGAGGAAGGAATCGTAAAAAGCTAGGAGGCGAGAGGAAGAAGAAAGAGAGAGGAAATCAGATTTGTCTCATCGGGCTGTTCGTATAATACTCAACAAAGAGGAAGAGAAAAGATAAAAGCGAAAAGATGAAAAAAATCTTGAACGAAGACGAAAGGAAAAAATGAAGAGACGATAAGAATTACGACCGCCTTCGTCCTTGGCCGATTTCTGATAAGGATAAGAATGACAGTGTCGCTGCTGACTGCACAGATAAGGCAACAATTCTATTAGCCACAGCATAATAGCTCTGACGTGCTGTAACGCTGTCTCCAATTTGCTTCTTTCAATAGCAATTTCTTCGCGGAATCAGCTGCATATTACTGCGGGAGTAATAGAATTTTTCAGGCGAAATAAAGATGGCTGAGCTAACGTAATAAGGGAAAGAATGAAAAGAATGTGGCCTGTATAGAGATAGAGGAATAAACGAAAAGCGTTTGATGCGAATATCCGAGGGCTGTGTACGAAGAAGGAATACGAGATTCAAACTAAACGTGGCTGAACGTCCCTTGCAGATATCTTTAACGGGAGAAATAAAGGAATAGAAAGCAGAAATAAAGGAAATATGATTATTTTCATTTTAACGAAGTACGGCATAGATATTCGATACTGATCACGAAATTTTCGATATCGACTGAGAAGGAATATGCAGATTTATTCACACCCGGTGTATTTTAAAATGCAAATCCGGAAACGTAATAAAGCAACGTAAATACAACGTAACAACGTAAATTAAACAAAGATTCAGCAAACAAGCCATGAAACAGAACAATTCAATTTCCCTTTATGATCGCGAATAATTGTAACATTCATGAAGCCTGTATTTACAAAATCGCATCAATTAATCCCTCTACAACAACGTAAATCTTCGTCTGTCATATATATTACATCGATTAAAAAAACACACGAATCATCGAATATACACCATCGTATCGATTAATCTCTTTTAGTTATCGCAACGCTTCAGGTTTCCTGTATTATTTCGGTGATACTAGAGATACGTAATATGTTTGATTTTTCAAACGTAAGATCATCATAGCATCAACCGTTAAACAAGCGTACGCGATACTTTTCTCTCCGAATTAATCCGCTATTAATACTAATCCGAGAATTATTAATTATCGTTTCACTGGCGAAGCGTAAAATCAAGACGACTTTATGCAAAGCATCTGTAAACGCTGCAAGATTAAATGCAAGATATCTCGGAAGCACTATTTTCCTATCGTTTTAAATAAATTGTTCGAGATACCTAAATATCCGCAGATAACAGCAGAAAGTAGATAGAAACGCAGTCGCTGTGCGATCGTTTATTTAAAATGATATTCGTAGGAGAGAACAAGCGAAAATATTCAGGAAAATTAATTGCGATAGCTGGTAACGCGAGACTGCACGATTTCGCAGGATTTGCCGAGCTGTAACCAAGGGATTACGGTTCTTATTCGAGGCGACAAGAAGCCAGGACTCGAAAGGTTTAAATACGGCGCGGCTTCGAGCGATACGGTGAAACGTTCAAAGACAAGCGGAAACAGGAAAGCAGACGGTCCCGGGCATTGTCACTGCGCGTCAACGACACCAGGAACACCGCTAAACGCGGCTGACCGTGGAACATGCACGATAAAACCCCGACGCTGCCGGCTTAACGACCCAGACGTTTCGCCATGCTAGACCAGCCGGTTTCAATTCTACTCGACGCGCGCCTATCCCAGCGAGTAAGGCGGCAAAATGTTTTTACGCGACGCGGAAAACGCGTGCTCTTCTCTTCTGAAGAGTTTTATCCGGAAGAAATAATTCGCACCTCTCGTTGAGTTGGCGGTGCTTTCTAAAAAAAAAAAAAAAAACAACTGCGAGCTTTTACCATCTTCTTTTATGTATAAAGGGAAGAAGTTTTAGGGTCACTGTCGCGCGAGTAAGAGTGGATCGTGTATTGTTTTAGCCTGAAAACAATTGTTTATGGTTTGCAAGGATTTGGTTAATTATTGTCAATCTGTACGCGTCGATTTCCCAAAGAGAGATAAGGGTTGATCATGCGTGAATTTAAATCGTGTATGAGCAAAGAAAATTATTTATAGTTCGCGGAGTTGGTTGATCGTGCGATGGATTTCGTATTTTTTTCTACGACATTTTTTAAGGTTTTTTAAGGTTTGAAGCAATTGATCGTATCCAAAAGCTATAACGTATCGATGGGGAAAAATATAAAATTCTGATAAAGTTTGATCTTCTGAAACATTTTTTAAGCGTTGGTCGAAACAAAGTATTCTTCGCTTACACCGCGGTTGTTCATACTCTTTAACGAGTTGTTTCTTTCCTTTCGCGTTCTTCTTCGACGTGATCGATAATTGGCGATAGGGCACAATTGAATAATTGATCTTGGCCCGTGAAATTCAAGCATCTACCCAATACATTAATAATATCATGTTGGAAAATGTGATGCATTTATCGCAGCTTTAGCATGACCGAAAACGAAAGCCAGGGGCAAACAAAGGAAGGAGGTGGAGGAAGTTGATACTTCTTCGGCCAACCTAGCTATTCGTCCTGAATGTGATTAATTTGATCGAACGAGCAAGCGAGAGATAAAGAGCCATCCATCAACAAGAGCAAGCTACGTCAAGCTTGCTTCCTCAAATATTAACACAATGGCAACATGCTTCGGTGGTAACAAGCTCGGAACTTTCCTGCTCGCAAGCCGGAAGGACGAAGGACAAAACGGGAAAGAACCGCAGTTCGAATGTAAATTCGGCTTAACGGTTACCTGGCCGATAGCTGGTCAATCTCGGATTCGAAGCGTATAACGTGAAAATGGAAATGATTCGTCCGAGCGAACCCAACGAGACTCGTACGCCATCTTCTTATCGCGATCGGGGAACGTTCGAGCAACTTGAGTGCGCTTGTGCTTCATATTTCCAGAAAATAGATACCTCGTTGCGTTGTTATCCAAATTTTTCAATATGTTACGCGATGCTTCTTAAGTTGGTACGTGGGACGAAAATTAGGCCAGCACAGAGCAAAAACATCGTCGGAAGATTAAACATTTGCCACATTCACTGCGAAAATCTTCGCTGCAACGCGTGAAGCAGCACGTCCGCGTTCAATTCACACTAACGAAGCAACACACGACTCTCAACTATAAATATAAACAGTTCCAATTATTCGCAACAACTGCCCCCGAGAGATACAACGGCCACAAACGATTTAAATTCTAATCCGGAACAGCTGGTGGAAATTTCCGCGTCCAAGGGGCGGCACAGTGGCGCAACAGAGGGAACTTCGACAGCTGCAGTGAAAGTAGTTCGGCTCAAGAGATTCGTGTTTGCTCGTAAGCCTCTGCAAGACCGTTTGCGGTCACCCACAACAGCAACGACGAAAACTCGGCTAGCAGCGAAGCTACCTTCAAAAATAGGATTCGACCAAAGAGAATCTCGCTGGAAATCCTCCTCAGGATCCACCGCGTCTCGCACAATTTGCTATTGTTTATAGTCGGTACTTTCTGCAAAATGCAATAATAGCTATATCTTGGCTCTCCTTTCACGTAAATGGAAACATAGCGAAAAAACATAGCAGAAAATGCATCGGTTAAACAAAGATCTATTTTCGGATGTACACTTTAGATATCTCAAAAAATACAGAACGCTACAGAAAAATACGTCTTTGTATTTTTCGCGGAAACCTGACATTGTTATAAAAGAAATGTTTCGTAGACGTTTCGAGGAAAGTCTCGGAGAATGGAACGAAGACTTTGTCTCGTATATTTTGCAGAAAACAAATGTGCAAATTTTGGACAATTGTGCCGTGCGGAAAGATACGCTTTTGCGGAAAACCGCAAAATATCTTGAGAAACGTATGCTGGTAAATCGAAATAATTTTTCCAAGAAATTACAAGCGATTTTCGAAAAACGTATAATCGCCAAATTCTTGGCTCGATCGTCGATGAATGTGGTAACGTATTACACGAAGAGAGGGAGAAGTAATGGGATAGAGATACGAGTTGCCTAGATAGAACGTCATCTGGAGAACTCTCATTAACAGTGAAATTGCAGGTACTTAGTAGTTGCTGGTGTCGAGCAGTTACTGGCACTTAGTAGTTACAGTCAGTAAATTGGACGTCGCTAACTCGGCGTTGAATCAAACGCTTTGAATCGACACCTTCGGTCTAAGATGATGATCGAAGAACTTCGAACTTTGCTTCAAGTTACGATATTTCGCCGACGTTTCGTAGAAGAAGAAATTTTTGGAAAACCCCCTATCGGAAGGACAGTTCGAAAATAAAAGTTAAGAAGATTGCAGAGAAACATTATATACCGATCTTCAAATTTGTCTAAAATTTCAGAAAGGGTTTATCGTTTGCGATGTCAAGGGAGAAATAGTTTCACGTATTTTTCACCATCGATATTTTCTAGCAAGCCTGGTATTATCGTCTTCTTATTCCAAGAAAAGTCCAAGAGGAAATATCCGACTTCTACTCATCCCAGAAGAAGAAAATCCCTAAAATCCCAACGCCAGTTTCGCGTAAATAATACGAAAATGTTTGCCGCATAAAACACCATGATATTAGAACGTGCTGCTGCCTGGATACAGTTTTTAGTATTATACGTGTCGAAACGTTAAATAACGATCGGTAAAGACAGAGATAATTCTATTTACGTCGTCGATCGAGTTTCTCCATATACATGTATACGATAGCCGAGCAAGATAAGTGGCTTCCTTTACCATCGAAGACAAAGTATGTCTTCTAATTAGATTTGTTTAATTGATCGATACTATATTTGACTATATTTGACCGATCAATCGGGGAGTAGCAACATATTGAGTTGAACAGAAAATGTCCGTTTCTCGTAGCGAGGTTGGTCCAAATTTAAACAATGGGTATTAATTTCGATTTAATTGGTCTACGCTGGTCTAAATTGGCGCAACTTGGATGCGACTAAATCATTCTACACCGACGAAACGACGAAATTGTCAAAAAGATGGCGAACAGTCATCGACGGGAATGGTGTATACGTTAATTAAAAACGGAACGAACTTTCTGTCCAACCCGATCTTGGCAAAGGATTTAATATTACGACTCGTTCGTTGGTGGTTTTTGACATTTCAGAAATATTCAAAAGCTTTATCGCGGCACCTCTGTATCTCTATATTTAGCAGAGGGTTCATTAATATCATTTCCAGGTCTTAACTTCCTCGATTCTCGATGTAAGAAATAACTCGGCGATATTTCAGAATAAAATCTTTTGACCTATATCGAAAAATCGATCTCTTGATCGTGCGACCCTTCAGCGGCAGAGTAAATAACAGTAGCGCCGACACCCCTTCGATAACCATTAATAAATTATTCCCGATTATATCCTAATCAAATTCCAATTTGACCAGAGATTGCTCCCATGTTAATTTAATAAAGCAGCAATAAATTCCAGACGTTTACTCGATTACTAAAACAATTTCTATCCCGCAACCGGAAGCCAGCGGAACGTGCTAACCGAAAACTAGCGAAACCCAAACCAAATGGAAACGAAGTCCAATTACCGACCCAAGAGGCAAAATAGTCGAGCAATAAAGAAGGCTGCGAGTGGACACGGAATAAGCTCGAACGGGTCAAAAGCAACGAGTAAAACCGATTTCTAGGATCGCTATCACAGCCGTGACGATGTAAATTCGGCATTGTGTCCCCTTGAAAAATGCCCGCGTCTCTTTTCACGGAGCTTTCCGCTCTATTTTCCCTCCACTTCCACCTCCATCCCTTTTCCGCCGTCGTTTCCTTTCAGCATTCAAGAACGGGCAACGCTTGATCGTTCCACGACACCCGGAAACTCCGCTTTTGTCCGCGAGTTACCGGTTACCATCGAGCCGTCTCGATCGATTAGGGCGACTGGCTGGTCCTCGGACAGGTAGCGTCGTTTTTCACGGTGCGCCCCTTTCTACCACGGACAGACAAGCAAGAGGAAGAGAGATCTGTTTGCCGTGTTGGAACCGGCACTGGCTTAGACCGGTTCGATCGTCACGCGACACACGCTCGATCCTCTCTCGTCCCCAAGTCTCTGTGCGCGCGATTCCATCGGGATTCCCAAGACGAATGACACACGCTGCCTTCGAATATGTTACCGATGGACTTTTCCGCAATTTTTTTCCACCGCACTGGCTCGCGATGTAGGCGACGATTGAAACGGCCAGGGCGCGACAATCGGAAGGAGAAATACAATTTTGGAAATTTGGTTGGAAGCTGTCAGGATTTTTCTGCGAAGCACTGCGAAATTGATAAGTAGCTTGGCGGTTTTTCTACGATACAACGAAGTATGCTGAAACGCGTTATTCTAAAGAAATTCGAAAAGGAATTCTTTTATGCCAGAAAAAACACAAAAGATTATTTATAGTAAATGTCTTCTTCTTTAACGCGGTTTGTAATTGATAGCTGGAATATTCTTTAACGTTGCTAAGTAATTTGTTAGCGAAAAGAATGCTTGAAAAATCACGAAACACCATTCGGTTAATAAGTGCCGGTTAATAAGAGCCGAAGCAAAATTCGATTCTAGTTCGAACGAATAACTAAGATAGGTGTTGTTACGATTTTTCGAAAAATCTGCGATAAAGAGAAGGATTAACTTCGCAACCGTAAGCATTCTCGGTTATTGTTTTCGCTTTAAATCCCAGCCTCAAAATACCCGCCACTCTTTTACGAGCGGGAATGGTTTTTTTAGAACGCTTCGAGAACCATTTTCGTCTAACGCGGAACAAACGTAGTGAAACTTCTATCTGGCGAGAGCATTCGAGGCACGTGTTCCGGGCCACGAACCTACAATTACAATGTTGTAAAGTAACTCGAAACGACAGCCATGAAGGGAAAAAGCCCGGCAGAAAATGTTCGGAAGAGCGGCGCAAAACACACTGAGAATTTCCCCAGCTTCCGGCTGCAACGATAGCGACTTTCCGCTTCGAGAAGCGCTCCTTCGTCTGCCATTCTATCATACAATCTGGTTGTTTCCTTAACACAGTTAAAATCCCGTCGCGCTTCTCTTAATATCACGCTGGCCGATTAAATCAATGATTCCGTAAGAAAAAGAATTTTTTAACTTACTTTGCGATTATACATACGTACAGAACTGTGACGCTATGCCGCTTCGATGCAATTTTTAATAGCGTATCTAGTAGCTAGTACTGGAAATGCGTAACAGCTACGAATATCACAAAGTTCGTGAGATTTATTAAGGAAGAGTATTTAATCCTTTGCCTATGACGACGTCGCTTATTACAGAACAGCTATTATACGGTAATCATACTCATACAGAGTTTGATTACTCCATAATAGTTTGCACAGCGTTTCGAAGTAAGTACTTTGCGCATTTATGCGTTTTAGTATTGTAATATCCGTACAATGGAACTACAATGAGATGAGTACGTAAGAGAGAACTCAACTGCGACTACTCCCGTGCGTAATACGTATCGATACGGTTTTATATAAAAAAAAGAACGTGAACGAGTAATACCATTTTACGAATATACGCTTTAAGCTCGAAACGAAGAATATTCTCCACGTATCACGAAAATTACATTTTCTAAATTCCAAAATTCCTACCTACGCGTTTCAGTTTCAGAATCCTGCCTAAAAAAAAAAAAAAATAAACCAAGTAACGATGGACTTTAATAAAGCGAAAAAAAAAAAAAGGAAGAAGGGAGAATCAAGCCACTCGTAATAGACTTTCCACGTTGTTTAGGACTATTACCAAAATGTCCCACAAAATTGCCCCACAAACCGGGCAGGACAGCAACCCCATGTAATAGAGCGGGACCACCATAAAACGGGCGATAAAAATCCAGGGAAGGGCTCGCCACTAAACCTCCCAACATCGCTGCAAATAACATGCCGTACATTCGGCAGAATCGCAAACGGTCAACAACGCAGTTAAAACGTTCCTTTTCGGCCACGGAGGTCGCCGGCAAAGCGTAATTACGCTGTCTGTTTGGAAGGGCGCGGGCGTCGCGGCGCTCGCCGCGTGCCAGATGCACGAGCCGCTCGTAACTCGAATCGCCGAGTTTCTCCGCGAATTCTCAAGACCCTCCTCGTCTCTCTTTCTCTTTTGGTAGGGCCGTATCTCGAGAGCAGTCGGTGGAAGGTTAATTTCGTGCGGCGAGTTGCCACGGAAGAAGCCAGATTACATCGTTCGAATTACTGGGGCGTGAGATTACAGAAGTACTCGTGTTTGAAAAAAGAAAAAGAGGAAAAAAGGGAAAGGAGGAGAAAGAATGAAAAAAAGGGCGATAGGAAAAGGAAGAAGACGGAGCAGGAAGGAAGAAGAGGAGGGAAGTTGAGAAGAGAGAGAAGAAATGGCAGGAAACCGACAGCTCGTTTCACGAGCACCACCGCCATTGTTGCGCCTTTATGCCGGAAAATTCTCACTACCGTTTGTGAATCCTTTCTTCGCCACCCTGCCAAAGCTCTCTTTTTCCTCCTTCTTTTCTCAGATATCGGCCGCGCACTTGCTTTACGACCTTGTAATTACGGGATAGTGAGCCGAAATGGACGCGTGCCTCGAATATTTGTACAACAGAACAGCAGGAGGGAAAGAAGGCGGCCGTAAATCTCGAGTTTTCTGCTCGTTGGAGGGTAGCGATAAAACTGGATACAACGTGGGATCATGAACGCTCCCGAACCGCACGTTTCTTGATTTATTTCGGTTCAAATGGCCTGCGGTTTGTTACAGGTGTTCCGATATTAGACGACGCGTTTCTAAACTCATTTTTACACGGTCACGACTTTAATAAACCATTCTCCGTCAACATTTTCGTTTTTATAACGTTGCATTTTACGCGATAACTTGGAAATACCGTGAGAATAATTTCATCGTTTACCGCGGACACTACTTCGCGTGTCTGGCTACTACCGACACGTTCTACTGACATTAACTTGCGCTGCACTTGAAAACACAATAATCCTCGCTGAGAGCGTAACTTTATGATTAAGTAGGAACACTTATACGTCGTTTGAAAGGAAAAAAAGAAAAAACGTGAACAATCTACTTATCCTGGACTAAAAATTTAGAAGAATAGAAATATAAAAATCATTTTATCAATTGTTACGAGGGTCTGCGCAAAGTTCTCGCTGTTGAATAGGTGTTAGGAAATCAACCGCAATCTCGCGATTATTGGTTGAAGCGTTTATCGGTGGACTGTAAGAAAATAGGCCGTGTTTCGATGAACAACGAAACAACAAATTCAAGGCGAGCTTACTGCAGATTAAACCCATAACTTTCGACGTGTCTCGAGCAGCTGGTTCTTTCCAACGAAATATATCGTAGTCTCTCCTATTCCCTCCACTCGTCTATGGCGGTGGTTTAAAACAAAACTCTCGAAATTTCAATAAATTCCGCTTGCCCCTTTGGCCGATCGTTTCATCGACCCGTGAAAAGCTACCAACCTGCATGAAGCACGTTACACTTTACTTATACCGTACATTACGGTAACGGCCGATAAAAATGAAACTGTTCCGGCAGATATGCCACTCGAATGTGTAACTTCAATTACTACCGAGTATGCGATATATGGAATATTATATTTTATGCCGCAGATCGTATCTTCGAAAAATCATGCAATACGTTGTGTACACCGCTCCGATGAGATACGAAAAATATTTTACGCGAAAGATCGTGCCTTCGGAAACAGACATACGTAATATGGGATGAAATAAAATAGCGATCGAAAGGCGCAGCAGACACATAGATAAGAAGACAACTCGTTTCGTCGTATCAAGTCGATGGGTATTATTACGATTATAGTCAAACTTTTCGTGAAATAACAATTCTCAAAGATTTCGACAATATATCGTCTCGATAATTTCGCTGAAGTTTCCATAACCGCGCCAATACTATCGAACGAACACGTGCATTCTCATAATTGCTTGCATATTTCAATCCTACATAGAAACGTTTACAAATCGCGTGAATCTCCTCGGCGAATAATCAATCCTTCTAACGAGTGTACGGACGCGAAGAAAATCTACCCCTGTCCGAGCGACCCTTGCGTATTATCGATCGAATTCGAAGGAGGAAAGTACGAAGGAGGAACGAATTCGAGAAACGTGATACCCGCGATCAATGCAAATTCCCTGGAAATGAGAATCGAGCGATGGAAGAGAAACGGGGACAAGCAGGATGACAAGGGACCGGCTTCGCCATAAGAAGGTTCGGGCGAGGTCCGAATGGAAAACTACCCCCGTGCTCGGTACAACTGGGATTGTCGTAGGAGGATGAGCTTTCTCATAACGAAGTTTCTTCCCTAGCTTGCCACGCGATGCACGTGCGATCCCTCGAGCATCTCTTTCTCTTTCCCTTCCCCCTTTCCTTTCTTCTCTTCGTTTCCCTCTTTTCTCCGGGCTCTTCAAGGCTGTGCAGCCGTTGGTTAATGGATTTAACGGTTCAGTCGGAAGCTGGACGAATCTCTGTTCGCTGCGAGACTCTCAGGAACCAGGGAAAGCGAAGCGTGTCTCTGATACACAGGGTGATTCCGCGAACAAGAAGTGTAACGAGCAAAGGGGTGAGGAATTAGGTCGCTGTTGTCGGATGTATCCCGTACGTGAGGCTTTTTGGTAGAGGAAAACGACCGAGCACGATCGATTTCAGTTAACTGCAAAGAAGATTGAATTATATCGAATTACGTATTTCGTTCATGTATATCAGAGTTTGTATCGGCGTTATTCCTGCTTCTCGTATTTTATTCGTGTAAAAATTAATACACACCGCTTGAATTTATGTATAGTCTACCACGCGCCTTGAATTCTTCGCGAAATTTATGATTTAACGATGCTTTCAAGAACGATCTATAGCGAACAAACGACCAAGTTATTCTATTATCGAAGATAACTTCGTGAAATACGAAGGATATTTATGAAACTGAGGAACAGAAGCCAAGAAGCCTGAAGATTCATCGGATAAAAAAAGGCGCGATATATTTTTAGAACGACTCTCCTCTCGAAATCTCCTAGCACGCAACCCTTTATTCCGCAACTACGAGTAATTTTTTTTTTTTTTACGAAGAGTCGTTCGCTATCCCGGTCGACGGGACCACCCCGTAAGAAGGATTTATGGGGCCAAATGGACGGGGGAATGAAAGGCAAAGGCTCGTACGCCGTTGAAGCGAGTTAATTAAGACTCGCCCACCCCCTTTCGCCTGGCCACGGAACTTGCTAACTACGTTTCACCCCTCGAAGCTGTTTTTTAAAGGGCGGCTCGAGCGTTTGTCGCGGTTTCGCCGGTGTACTGCCACGAAGAATTATCTCCGATCGTCCGGCAAGGTTTTCTAGAAAATACAGCCTGAATACCGTAGACCGAAGCTTTTACGCTGGTGTAAGAACAAACAGGACGAACACACGCGCCTTTTTTGCCCTTCGAGTCGATAGGATTAATTTCGGGTTTTCCGGATTGCCCGCTGCGGTCGGTGCACAGACTCGTGATTAAATAACGGATTTTCCGGACAAGCCACGTGGTTTGCTTGGAAGATAGAAAGTCCGACGAGCAACGTTTCGAAGATTTGGATATTTCGCTTTCGCGGACGTCGCGTCAACTTTAAAGAAATGGAAGAGAGAAATCTCAGAAGCGAACAGATAAGAAATGATTGGATAGCTCGTTCGAAATCGAGAGTTTACCCATAGGAAATAAGATACGCAAATATGTAGTCTGATACGGAACACCGAGTGAATCAGTGACACGAAAAATCACTTGTCACCGGACCATCGCAAGCAATAGCTAATAACTCGCGCATTCCAATTAAAAAAAAAAAAAAAAAACGTTTCGCTAATCTAAATCTAACTCCAAGGCTAAATAATCCTTAGAACAACGTAATTTAATAACCAACCGTAAGAGCCTTTAATTATTATCAAATAAAACGTTCGATCCGGGAGAAACATCGGCCAACTCATCGGCCAATTTCTGTTCCCCTTAGACGAGCAAATTACGATATCCATGGGATTCTGACGATGAGCAGAGCCTCGGAGAAATTCCAATATCCCAGGTGGCAGTCAAAGTAACCGGAAATGATGTGCACGGCGAAGAAGAGTAAATGGGAAGAGGAAGCGCGTGTACACGATGGTTTCCCATTGTTTCCTTTAGCCCTTTATTTTCCTCGATACGTAACGGCGATGATATAATACTGACAAAATTCAAAGGATTCTAAGTTAATACAATATCTGTTAAGGTAATAATACTCGAGAACTTCAGCCAGCAATTCTCCATTGTGATTCACCTGGTTTAAGAGAATACCGCGCGTTCCGCGTCTACCCTTTAAAGGGATCCCGTCTTTTGTCGTCCAAATGTTCCACCGTCGCTATTGTCAATTTAATCCCGCTTCCTCTGCTCTAATTCGGATTATTATTTAGTTACACGCGTAAATGGTTCATTGAGGGCTTGAAACGAGATAGGCAAGGCTACGCCCTACGAAGAAATAGCTTAATCGTGTTTATTTAACGGCACGATAATTTGCTTTGCTATTCCCAAGACAAAACTTCCGAATGAAGGATGACCGTGCAATTAAATCGTTAAACAGCCTGTACAACTGTGATCGGTATTTATTGGATGTTATTCGTAGAAGAAATCGGTCGAAAAATTTTGGAAAATTAGAAAATAATACATAGCACGTGTTCTTCGGATGGTACGGCTGGTCGGAGGGTGATTCTACGCGTGAAAGTAAGTCGGAAAGAAGGAATAATATTTTTTTCGCTTGACGCCTCGTTTTCGAAAAGATCGAGTTTGAAAATTCTATCGAGTACGCGTGCACTGGACCATCTCCGTAAGCAAGAATCGCCAATGAACACGTCTCCTAACGCTGTTAACATTAACTGCGCGACATTACCGAATAAACTGTTTAAAACGAGTAGTCGTTGTCACGGTATGGCTGATACAAACGGACCAAGCGTAGGAGAAATAAACCGTGTGGCTGAAGACAAGATTTAAACATTACAAAAGTCGACGAATATGAGCGTGTACGCGAAAGAAAATCTTTGTACCGAGTAATTAACTGAAGCGATAATCCGACGCGAAATCGACGCAGAATTTCCAAACTCGATTTTCTCGAAAACGAAACGTCGAACGAGACGATATTACTTCTTTTTCTCGATGTATCTTTACACGTAGAATCGCCACCCGCCTGATCGTATCAGCCATGCGGCCACGCCCCTTCGATACTAATTTAGTATTTAATTTAGAGGAAAGCAATGAAAACAAATCGACGTTTTCGTTAAAAGCCAAAGGAGTGCGTTGAAGAATGGCAATAAATTACGATACTCGTAAACAAGGTGATACGCAATTATGGAAAAAGGGTTTGTGAAAAGAATAGCAGCGACAATCGTGAAACGAAGAGGCGACTCAACGAGCGTTAGTACGAGCGACCACGCGAGGCACGTGGCACGAACAAAAAGAAGAGGAAGAAAATTGAACGATCCGCGTCTTTCACGAGGCTCCTTTTTAATTCCACCCTTTCGGTCTGGCTGGGATCACAATCGCGTCAGTAATTAGCCACGTCACATTTAAGGGATGGTTAGAGGGGTTGAGAGACCTTCGTGAAGCCGCAACCCCACGGTCGGTGAACACGCGAAACGAAAATCAGGAACGTTCGATCGAGGGTGCATCTCATTCTATGATCTACGTTTCTCCTGCTAATGTGCCTCACCTTGATGCACGAAACTTCCTTTGTCATTCGATGGCAGGGTGTGTATTTTTCTTTCCTTTCAGAAGGAAAGGAAATCGTACGCGTTACCGATAACGCGATATCGCGAGCTCCGCGAATGTCTCGATTTCGTACCACGGAGAAAATTTGAACGACAGCGAAGAAACATCTCTAGCTGCGACGATTTTGATAAATTTAGAGGTTGAAACTGTATCCTTTGGAATATATCGCCAAGCAGCGAAAGTAGCGACAAATTTCTTTTTAATTTTGTTTGGTCCAACAGGGCATCCGGTCGTGCAACGAATTAAAAAATTTCATGCCAAAGTTCATAAATCATCGAAGAAAATGAAATTCGTGGAAGGAAAAGGGCAGCCGCGTAACAATGGCGTTTCGTAAAACGGAAGCAGCGAGTCCGGAAGCAACGAGCCCAATTTCCCAACACGCGACAAATATTCAAACCGACGAGCAGGCAGCGGCAAAAAGAAGTCGGAGATCGAGTAGCGGGGAACTTGTTGCGCGACAACGTAATCACACGGATCATTGCATCGACCCAGAAACCGGAAGCGACCGCGACGTTGACGCAATAAGTCGATACTCGGCGAACGCGGCGAATCCTCGCCGACGGAATGGATTCGCAGTCGTGTCGCGGGGAAAAATCGTGCACGTTGGAAAATCGCCATTAAAATGCTAATTTTATGGCTGGGTTTATTCGAAAGAAATTGGCTGCGAAAGCTACGAAAACCGTCGGCCGACCCTGCGGAAAGAATTTCTCGCGCAAAGTAGAAGCAAAGGGACGACTCTGATCTTCCAGCTTCTTCTATTCTCCTATGATTCATGGCTGTATTATGATAGCAAACGGCTGGCAGAGGATAAGGCAGCGAAAACGCGAGTTACGCAGCCCTGCGGCTTCTTCGAGATGTAAAGTCAAGATGGTGTCTCGTTTGTCGAGACTTATGCATCGAACGAGCAACTCTGCTGGCCTAAATCTTCCCCAACCAACTTTCTATCGCTATCAAAGTTACAACCGTACAAATTTTGTACTTTTATTTCATCACCCAGAAGCGGACTAGGTCGTTCACGTTCATCCGAGGAATTTCGAATTACACGTCCTTGTCGATGTCTCTGCTACATTATACAACCGTTCGTTTGGTCCAACGTTCGAACCTTTTTCCTCCACAAAAAAGGAAGGCGAGAATACAGAAAATCAAAAACGTTGCTGAATCGAACTGATATTTCTTTAAAAAGTCTATAGCGTAACACGTTCGGATCTATCGAAACAGCGTCACGGGTGCAACGAGAAATCTATCCGAACGTAGAATAATAAAATCGAGAGAAATTACAAACGAAATTTCCAACGCAAATTCTACCGTTATCGTAATAATAATTATTGTACGGTATACGTTGCATCTATCTGAATAAGCGTGTAAGAGCCAATAAGCAAACGCCGTACTCTCTTGAAATTACACCGGCAATGCCGTAGTTATCGATCACGAGAACGGTCGGAGCCAGAACCTGCAGATAGAAGCTATTTCTTTTTGGCCGAGCCGAACCTAAGAGCAGATTCGTATGAGACCGCGATAATCCTTGGATTTACGCGTGTGCGTAAGGGGAGACACAGTGCAGAGACTGTAGCCACCCACGGCAGCCGCGAAACTTTGCTTTTATCTTCGCCGTGAACTTTCTAACACGGCACGAGAGACGTCGAGGAGGTGCAGAGGGGGGCACGGTGAGAGGAACGATAAATTTTGTCGAAAGAAGCCAGGCACGGACCAGCGAACGTAAAACGCGGAGATCATCTTATTTCCGCGAAACAACCTCGCAGGATCGGAGATTCTGCCTGTATTAGGTATCTACTTCTTCTTCTTCTGGCTTCTCCTCTTCGTTTTTCCTCGTCGCGGGAAATATCGCGCCGCGAGGACACGAGTAACTGGGAAAACTCGCGTGTAACGATACCATCGTGGCGTCGTAGCTATTTTTCTCGCGAGTGGGTAAATTAAAAACCACCGCGGCAAGATTTTTTGGTAACAATATGAAACTACCTCGTAACTATTTTCCCCCGCCACTGGATATATCAAAAACCAGTGTGCAACCTATGAAGCGTTGAGAAAGCAGCGAGATTTTCGGCGACGATATAAAGTGTCTTAAAACAGTTGCGCCGTTTCGAAACGTTTCGTTGACCGTTTCGTCGAGATGAAGAAATATTCCTTGCACGATTTGGTTCCTGGTGATCTAAGCGAGCATTTCTTCCGAGTCTTCCAACTCCTGAGAACATATTTTCTCGTCCCTTGAGTCTGCACAACCCCTGCGCCTCTTTCGCTTAATTATGTTTCCGACTAGTTCAACAAGTTTTTCAATCTTGCTGGAAGAACGTCATCGAGTTACTACTAATACGATTTTCATTCGTCAGGCCGTGATGTGCCACAACAGATTACAGGTAGATTCGCTTGTAAAACTTGCCAAGACAACGCCGTACGAAACCGAGTAAACGCCTTAACAACGACGTTTAAACGATCTCCAAATAGAATGAAATCGATAATCCAGCATGTTGAATCGGATCGAAGTTTGTTTCGCGCTTTCGACTCTAACCAACTGTTGGTTATAGAGATGCGTTAGTTACGCGACTCGATAACAAAAGACGAAGACAGCTGTGGGCAGAGGATGGGAATACGGAGCGAAGTTTGGCGAAAAGCATGGTCCCAAGGAACAAAAGGCGAAACAGCACAGTATATCGCGGCGCTGTTCTGTGTCGTCGTAAACGCTTCGTTCCCGAAGAAAATGAAGCAATATGACGGCGGTGGAAAGGGAGATCTCGTATTACTGGATTGCCTCATCGCGAATTTGTTACGGGTGAGTTGATTGTTGGTTAAAGTTAATTAGCTTCTGGAGACATCGGATCTTTATGAATGTTCCCCGCTGCTCGCTGCTCCGCGACAATAAGCCCGTGCTTCGCGGCGAATCCCTTCCCGCGTTCTCTATGTAAAACCGAAACGGTATTACCCGTGTTTAAACCTTCTGCTTCACGATAGCAGAAACAAAAACGAACCCGTGCGCCATGTATTTACTCACGTTCAAGCATTAATAAATATTGCTTCCTGTTTCTCTGTTTCGAATTACGGTCGTTCGTAAATTTCGCTTGCATGGAAATTGTCAGCGGAAACGAATCAGAATTGCAACGAATCACGAAACGTTTTCATTTGCTCTTTCTCGATTCGGTGCTTTTTCGAAAAAATGATTGGCGCCTGATATATTTTACGATATCTTGCTAAAATTTATGTTTCTCTATTTATTTATTTGTTTGTTCGTTATGAGAAAAAGAATTCCCAATGATAGAGCATATATCGTACAAAGAGGAATATATTCTCTGGATTATGCATACGTATAATTAATTCCGTGATTAATTCTTCTATCTTTTTTATACATCTGTAAGTGGCTGAGGAGCGTAAATCGATTTGTAACGATATTCAATTCTAAGCGAATTCGAGAAGAACCGATCGAAATGAGATAAAAGGAGATGAGAAAGTTTGAGAAAAAGATTCGAACAACTAGCACCTACCTCTGTGTCAAAACGAACAAATACGATACCTATGTAGTCTCTATTCTCGAGAGTATCTGTCTAATTTAACGCAGCCACGAGCTTTCTCGTCTGGGGACAAGCAATCTACTAAATTAGACTAGTCGTTTGTGGATTGTCGAAACTCGATGCCATTTTTAGCTTTCGTGACACAGGTTAGGCAACCGTTTGCACCGAGGTACCTTCGTAATCACACGACTTTCGAACTTTCTCTGTCATTTACAATATCGTTTTGCTCTTTCATCTTCTATTGAGTAATAACTCGTGATTGCAGACATTAACGACACTTTTGTTGTAAAATATAATTGTTGTGGGCGGATAATTATTCGTGAATTTCCAAAAAAAAAGAAAAAGAAATGGAGATCACGGGTAAATAGGACCTTAAAAATCCCAAAATATTCCTGTCGCTCAAAAATCGTCGACTACGTTACCGAGCGTCGTTAAATCGAATTCACACGGAGTTTAACCACGACTCGCCCATAAATTAACGTCATTGATTTCGGCTGTTCCGATCTAGGCGGTAGTAATCAACTGCATGGAAATAATTTTGCTGTGTAATTCGGATAAGTCCGCAATTTACGCAATCTGCGTGTTACGCTGGCGCGTGCATACATCGTTATGGCTAATTACGGTGGGTGCGATACCTTGTAGTCACTGCGCGCGTGGTTTGCAAATATTCATAGCGTTACTTCGAGCTTTACGCTTCTATTTATCGCTTTTATTAATTTCCAAGCGATTTCGATCGAAAATTGAAGATATAATCGTGGGCGGAAAAAAAGAGGCCGCATCTGTGCACGCAAATTGAACGTTTCCGATTATTTCGATGGTCAGTGGTATCACATTGCGATATTCATTTCCAGCTGATGTTTAAACGCGGTCAGATTTATTTTCGGGCGTATTTCTAATTGCACACGGAGTGGGAGAAAATTAAATCCGATACTTTTTCATTCTCTTGGTAATTGTTGCCGCGTAACTTTGTAAATGGATTTGTTCCTCCGGTGATAAATGAAACGGATTAACCTTTGAAGAATATCAACGTTGCTCAATGTTGTTTGATTAATAGCATTTTCTTTGTTTTCCGGCAAATTCAAACTCTGTATTTTATGTTATTAATGATAAATTATCGAATCAAACAGAGGATTTAATGCGTTTTCCTACTGCTAAAATATATTCGCTTCTCGAAATCAATATTTCAAGCAATAATCCTTGATTTAACGCTCTACTTGCTGTGTTCTATAATTGTTCAAATTTCCTCGCAAAATCCCCATAAAGTGCTCGGCACTCATTTTCCACTGCCACATCCCCTGAACTCGTTCGTTAAATCTCCAGACATCCGCTAACTCGCCGTCTCGATGACTAGATCTCTCAGCTACCCGATCAAACTGCCAACTCCTAACGACACGATACGTAATTTTTCCCAGAAAAAAATTCCATCAAGCAACAATCTCGTCGATTAAATTGCCAAGCCTGCTAAGCCTGCCGAATTTTCATCCAAAGCCCTAATTTCTCACCACACAATACCCAATTTTCCCAACAACTAAATCCCATCAACCCACAATCTCATCGGCCGGATCAGAAGCTTCCAGTAGCTTCCGAATCTTCGAACGAATCTCGACAGCACGAAGCGGCATCTTTCGGCTATCTAAAATCGAAACGAACTCGTGCAGGTTGAAACGGCGTGAAACGAGTTCGCGAGGCGATGGTAACGCGACTCGATATCGACAAATCTTTTATTAATGCCTCGCAGAGAATCACACGGGACAAATCGATGCAGGAATATCGCGAACCTGTTCGCGGATTCTGGCCGATCGCCAGAGCCACGATCACGCTCGAGTGGCTTTGCAGCTGCACGGTCTCCCTTTAATGGACTCTTCCTCTAATCCCGGCCGTGATCCACGAAAAAGGAAGGAAGAAGAAAGAAGAGCAAGAAGAGGGCGAACAGGAGAAGAACCGGCCGATTGAGTGTCCAGGTAAAGATACGTGACCAGTTTTCGAGAGCGGATCAGTTCCAGCGTCGTGGATCGCGGTAATTGCGAGGGACCTTTGCCTCTGTCCTGCTCCTGCTTCGCTTTTCTCTCTTCCTCGTTCGTATTCCCTTTATAATACACCCGAACCTCTTGGGAAACCTCCCACATATACGAGTATTTCCTTCTTTTTGTTTTTTCTTTTTTCTTTTGCTTCTTTGATATTTTGGAAATGAAAGAGGGAGTCTCGATAGACCTCGACAGACTATACTTTCTTCCATACGTTTCTTTTTATCTCTTTCTGTTCGACTTTGGTTACGATATATATTTCTTTCATAAAGGTCTTAACAACGTCGCATCGACTGTGCCTGTGTCGCTATTAGCGACGATAATGTGAGCAGAGAGAGCGTTTCGATATTGTCAAATAACGATATGTCATTCAGAAAGGTGAACCCGATGAACGAAACGAAACGAAACGCGTTAGACTCTTCCATCGTCCTATAACCTTCAACTACGCTACTCGATGGTATTTTTGCGTGTTTCTACAGAAATTGTCAATTACGTTTAAACATATAAACAAGATAAAATGCATGCTTCGACGAAGATTCGATTTTTCTAGTTTCTGCAATTTCTCTGTTCTACCGTTTCGAAGAAATACAAAAAAAAAAAAAAAAAAGAACGAGTGACACCATACAAGGACATCGATTTTCTATCGTAATTAATTCGCTCCAAGGAGCACGGCAAACAAATAAGAATTCGTCGGAGGAAAGTAGGAGTTCAGGAGGAGAAAAATATTTGACTTGGAGGTAGCAAGGGAAAGAATTCTCTTTCTTTATTCGCGAGCAGAGTAGAAGCAAATGTCCACGGTAGAAACGGGTAGGAAGAACCGTATACGGGAAAAGACGAAGAAACGAGGTGTACTAGGATCTTTCGGTCGCGACGAAAGAACGAGAAGAAAACGTTTTCTTCTGTATAGAAACGTGTAAACGTTGACCTTTCGATGGCACACTTTCCCAATGGCGACGGAGGTCTCTCGTGCAGACCTCTGGTATCCTCTTCACCACGTGGCACACATAGTTCGAGATTCGACCTATCGTGTCTCGCGATATTTTACGAGGAAGCATCTACGAAGAAAGAGTCTGCCGGAATGCCGAGATCACCAACACCGCTTCTGCTTGCGCAATTACTTTTACGTCTGTGTCAAGAGTAACGTCGTAAAAATTCGAATAAGCGTTCGGCTAGCAGCTTCCCCTTCGAAATGTAACAGTCACTTTGTACAGTTAGGTTTCTTGGGTGGATGTTTGAAAAGGTATTCGGATAATCAAACAGAGAATTATAGCGGCGTACTCGACTATGAGTTATTAAAATCTTTTCGCTTGCTGCTTAGATATCGCCTACTAAGATCTACAGTCGCAGTTTGGATATTGGGTAACACAGTTTTGCAATAATCGAGCGACAGATGGGGAGGGAACATTTCAAAATTTGATCGCTAGACTTCGTGCATTTATTGGAGATCCGAGAACGTAAAAATTCACATAGCTCGCGTAACGTACAAAAATATAGGAAATATCCAAAGTATTCGTTATAGTTTCTTTTGATAAGTGAAACAAATGCTTGGTTAGACTTCGTTCGTTTTATTATATCGAAATACGAATTTCCCCCAAGATCCGTAGTTTATTGATCACAGAGTCTTGGAAGAATATCGATACAGCGTAGCGACTTAATTACAAATATTTCGTTACACTTCTTTCATTAGTCGACTCGATAAATTTCAGAAGAATACCTACGGTCGAACGAAGGCTACCTCCCTCGTCATTTTAAAGTTCAGGGTAGTTAAAGCTGCTTCTTCTCCGGTTGTAATTGCAACATTGGATCGGAAGAATCTTGACAAGATCGTCGAAGGATTCGAATCTTGTTAATTAGACGAATTTTGGCCACACCGGATACCGTCGAGCGACTCGTTTCAGCGACCTTAACACGAAAAATTGTAATTATCGAGCTCGCACGGTAATTAAAGGCCTCGAAAGGACGAGTGTTCGTCAAGTGGAACGTAAAATTAATTGGAGAGATGAAAACGATATCACGGAACGACTCTCGATTTAATTACAAACTTCGCTTTCTTACGGTGACGCCGGTTCGCTCGATGGATTTCATGAATAAACGAACGCAACAATGATCGCCGTGGTTTGTTCCACTTCGGTCTCGGTCGTTTCGTTTTTCCTCTCTCCCCTGCTTTTTTTTGTCTTTTTTTCATTCGTCGAAACAGAAACGAATGACTCGTTAATGGACCGGTAAGGATCGTTCTCGTCGCGGGAAATTCACGTTGCAACGCAAACGCCTCTCAAACGAAAAAGCGAAAACAAAAATTGAAACGAAACCCTTGGTAAACACTTCGAAACAAACTGCTAAACCGAAGGGCGTCTACGTATAATTAGAGTCCAAAGTAAAAGGCGAAACCCAAAGAACTGGGCAAACGGACTGCGCGTTCGATTTCATCAAAATGTACAATCGTAGAAAATATAAGTGTAGATAAGTTCTCCGAGGTGCTGTATCTACGAGGAATTTCTACGATTTAAGAGTCTCTGGATTTCTAAATTTTCTAAATTCCCGCGTCCTCTTTAACGGCCGTATCTTAATCTCTGACGAAAATTCATTTCGTATTTTTCTTACGTAAATGCAGTAGAACGTAGAGCGGCTACGTGTGAGATACAATCAACGTATTATTACGACATCGAAAACTTGGAAAATTGTTACCATCGGTGCAAACTTACATTTATCTAAAGTACACCGTGATACAAGGATTCATAATCCAGGAATAATTCGTTGAATTCGCGTGCGATTATCGTACGCGCTTATCGAGCCAAGAGAATTCAGGCGGCGTAAAGTTGCCACAGAAAATCACATCCACGAACTGGCGAGACATAATCGTTTAGATCAAGCAAGTAGATTCCGAGAGCTAGCGGGTACAACAATAGCGACTACTTCGGCTATTTATTACAACAGTTATTCTTCTACCTGAGTAACCTTTAGAAGATAGCAAATATCATTCGTACCATCGATCTAGTGTTTCCATCGCGAAAACGTGAATCGAGCAAACAAAACTGATTGGTAATAAAAAAGAAAAAAAAAAAAAAGAAGTACAGAGTCGACGAGGGAACAAAATTAACTAAGAAGAAAAGGAAGATCGTGAAAAATTTAACATATTCTGCATTTTTTCAAGCACATCCGCCAGATGATTTTTACGTAGAGAAAACAAAAAGTAGAACTATGCAACGCGGTCTTTTGATCTTCGAAAAGCGAAACCGCACTGGTGGCCCGTCACATAAAATTTCTCGCGTACTTTCACGGTATCGAATTTTTCTGCGAGCGGCATTAGCATATTATGAAAGCGACAGGTTTTATAAAAAGCACGTTTTCCACGATCCAACCAACAGCCCGCGTAGCCAGACCTCGTCCAACAACTTCGTCCAAGCTTGTCGCTGCTTTCGAGGAAATTGCTTTCGTTAAAAACAGCTGAAGAGGCCGGAAACTAATTCGAGCCGCCTCCCCCCGTATCCCAATGAATGTTACTCGCGACGACGATTCTAACCGAGCCGAGATTCATCAGTTTCTATTTACTCGAGAAGTTTTCGTCCTCCTTCTTGCCCCTGTGCCCACATCGATCCGAGATCCTATCGTCGATCTTCGAACGAGATTTCCTAAATTACAATGTTATTTCCCCGTTTCTGTTCGATTCTTTCCGGGCGAATTTCTTTTTTGATGGAAATACTATGGTCCGAGTTATTATCCGCGCGATCGTGGGAGCTTGATTTCTTCGGAGGAAAAGATTTCTTTGTATGTTTCTCGACGATGCTCCACTAGTTAATGGAATTTTCGCTCTCTTTATAATTGATTTCTTTTCAGAAGAATCGATCTCTTCCGATGATAAGACGAAGATTCCATTAAGGAAAAATGTACATCTTCTTTCGAGTGTTTTAAGTAAACGAGCACAAAGATTTAACATTTTTACTTTTCCCGCAATAATTGAATATTTTATACGAAGGATGTGTTAAAAATAAGAGGAAAGTGATTGTTCGATGAAATATCGTTACTTCGTTCTCCTATTCGACAAAAAATGAAATATTACTGAACAAAAAGCTTCATAATCGATATATCTGTATAAAATACGCGAAAATTTACAATAGCGAATATACGAATGCAACGAAAAAGACCGCTGATAAACTCGATAAAGTCGGGATGAAAAAATAGAAAGCATTTATCTTTTAAGCGACACGAATGCGCCCCCATTTCCCTATTTTCGCGATTCAGAAGACTCAATGGCGGCAGAGTTAAGTGCAATTTGGCAATACACGGTGAATCAAGAGACTCGGCTGACTTCGAGCTCCCTGAAGTCAATTTCGAACGCCGTGAATCGAATTCATCAGTCTTCGTCAACTATCGGCCAAGTTTCGAGTTCGTGCAATTCGTACATCGCGTAAAGGGAAAGAGAAAAGACCGTGATCGATAAATACCGCTACTTAACCGCGTTAACATTTTCGGTAGATGCTTTCACGGAGATGCGCGTGTTTGTTTTCCCAACGAAATTACCAGTCATTCTCACGTACACATTCACTCGACTATTTGAATACAATAAGATACAGAATTCTTTCCTCAATGCGCATTCTAACTGAAGGTTTACTATATTTTTTAGCTTTCTAGAACGTTAACAAAATTGTTGTTCTCCGTTACGTAAACGCCAGAGTGCGAGCGCATAGAATTAATAACAGAGTACAGAACTACGTGTTTCGATATTCCCTCGTTATCAAACGCACCGATCAAGTTTAAGAACAAGTAGAACGTACAAACTGAAAATCTTAATTGAATACTCCATCGTATACGATTCTCGGTCGATGAAAAATGGAATTACAATGGAAATGCTCGTCAGAACGTTAAACCATGCGAAACGAAAGTCTACGCTGCGAGGCAACTTAACAAATTTCGCTTACTTTACGCATTTAAGGTAATACTCTGCGTCGTATTCCATCGCTAAGGAATATCAACACTCGTATTAATTTTCAACACCGAATCAATGTTGATTTACGATTCAGTGATCGTCGATCGACTGCTCGATTCAAGAGACATCTTTCGCGCGATTTCCCAATGTGCTCTCGTTTCGAGCGTGCGAACGACAATCCACCGATTCGCTGTCTAAATAATGGCCATCTCGTTTCGCGGTTTCGCAAGCGAACGCACGCACGCCGCATCGAAAACGTCGGAGAACGCTCGGCTCTTCAGCGGAATCGAGAGGCAACGTCGAATATCTGCCAATTATCGAGGTTGCGTCAACGGATCACGGTGTTTATTAGCGGCGAAATTTCGCCAAGGGACTTCGGAACCGCGATCTTTGCGCGCTGCGAAAGCGTTTCATCGAGACGTGCAATTAACGAGACCGCAGTGGTAATCGTCTAGCAGCGTTGGTCGATTTAAATAATCCCGACTGTATCTATCGTCTGAAACGACCAATAAATCCGTCGATTCGAGAGTTCGTTTCGAATCGCGGAGATGGAGATTTACGTGGAAGATGCATTCGAGCAGAGTAATTAAAAGTGCTTGGTGTTTAATTTGCAAATGTGAAAGAGATAGTTTGGGGAATAATTAGGAATAATTAAGATTAGGTCGGGTTTACGATACGCGAAACAGCACGTAATTCCTCTGCTATTTTAAGCTTAAAGGAAGAGTTTTAAGAAGCTAGTCACGATAACGAGTCGACCTTTGCTCGGTCTAAACTATTTTAATGTTTATGCGAAAAGCAAAATAAGCCGGGCAACTGACAATAATTGCTATAGAGACAATTTACCACAGACCTTCGAAAACGTTCATTTTCTACTCTCTTCGTATTCTTAAGAAATATTCCCAAAGGATATAGTTTGAAAAATATTAATTTATCCGTGACAAGGTTTATTATAATTCGGATAAAAAATTCGAACTCTTATCTTTCGGTAGATAATTGGAAATTTATTCCACTGACTAAAGTAGACATTTATTTCGTTATTTCCCTAGTTACCGGCCTGACACGTTATATGAAAGCACAAGCGAAAATCTCTTGCATACTAATAAACGGGAACTTCGTTCGTATTACACGTACGAACGCTACAATTAATTATAACGTGTTTAAACTTTATAATATCCAATCACGTTCACGATGCCGGTAATTCAACCACGGTAAACACGAATTACGTTTGCTACGAAAACTCCATTGCAGTGTCTGGAGCACAGCGATTATTATCATCATTATTGGATATTATATTAAAATAGTATCTATAGAAACTACGCGCTTGAATTTGAGAAGAGCAACAGGACCCAAGGATAAGATAAATATTTCCCTGGAATCCAACTAATCAACTGCAATAATGAAATTCTCGATAGGATATTCTCGTTAACCGTTTAAGCACGAGTAGATTTCCATAAATCCCAGCGAATGCAAGGAAATGACAAAGCTAAATACAATATCAAGTTGAGTCGCCGATAAACGATTCGCCGCATCTCAAGCTCGATTAAAATTTTAATATCGTTCGTCGATTTGACAGCGATGTTTCATAAAATTGTCCTTTCCACGTCTACCGACGACAGCCGCGTTTCAAGGGGCCAAGGAACCTCTATTGCCTCGTTATTCGTCTCGAAATCCAGCGTCCCACATCCACTGCGAAAAATTCCGATGAATTATGCCCTGAACACGTGAGACGATAGAAGCCCCGATAAACAGAGGTGCGGAAGGCGAACGACAAATCAGCGGGAATTATCGAGAGCGCGATTCTCCTAACGCGGACGTTCCCCTGGCTGCCTGCGCTCTGGCGGCGCATAAATCCGCCACTCGTGTGGAAGGAAAGAATCGCCGCAGTAAACCGCCAACTACCACGAGGCAGAGAAGTCCGAAGCGAGAGTCGAAGCTCTGTCTGGCGAACCTCTGTTGGAACAAACAACTGAAACGCGCAACTAGCTCGAGTTAAAACGACGAGAGAGACTAGGCATTTTCTCCGTGGATATAAATCCGGTCACTCGATGTCACGAACGAGCCGCAGCCGGGTAAAAACAGAAGGACAGAGCCTCGCGATGGGCGAAAGTTAGCAAAAGGGCTAGGGCTTTTTGGATATCAGCCAGAAACTGCAACCGGCCCGGACGAGAGACACGAGACTCCGCAGTGGCAGCGGTAGGCGGATGGATCGTTTCAAAGGACACCGTGCAATGCGAAAAACTGCGGCGATAGTCCTTCCACGGAACGAAACGGAGCAGAAAACTACAGCCCAGCGTTCGTACAAAGAGGAATATCTGAGCGGATCGAGTCCACGATGCGGCGCTCGATGCTTCGCCATCAAACACGCGGACGAATGCATCGAGATTCGAATATTTTTCCAGCGGTTTTCTCGCTAAATTTATTAGAAATATAGCCGATTATTCCGTCCGAGTCTGTCGCGTTCGTTTGTTTGTTTGTCCGAGAAGTGGGCCATAATTTAAGTCACGGTATCGCGACTGAAATTCTTGGAACGAATAACTTTGGACGATGTTAGTTTCGGTAATTGTTGAGCGCGTTTGTTACTTTTTAGAATATTCTCAGTGCCCTGCAACGTTCGATAAGTATCATTCCCAATTAATATATTTTTCCGCAGAACCTTTAGAAACGAAGAATGGTAATTTCATATTAATTTATACGTTTAAGTAGGATGACGAAATTTTGAACGACGATCGATGAAATATCAGTTGCGAGACTCTTGGTAAGCTCTCGTTGCGTGGAACGTTTCACGTTTCGAGTGAGACTCGTGCTTTTTAGAGTACTTGTGTTTCACAAATATATGCAGGGGACACTTGAACTCTCTGAAATTTCACTTGTTACGGTAGATACTATTGTATTCGATAAGAGTACTCGTTACGAACCACTTGGTTTTATTGAGTTTGCGGAGAAATTCGGAGAATTTTCCCGCGCGAAACACGTTGTTTGCGTTTGCAACGACATTGCTATACAAAAGCACTCTGACACCGATTTACTGACATTACTAACGCAACTTACTAACGTTAGCAATCCCCGAATAATCGACAATAATAAACTTTATCAATGGCGTGTAATATGCTACGTCGACTTCCAATCCGATCGAACGGATCCCGAAGAAAATTGCCCGATCGAAAATCACGTCACGTTCGTCCATTTCGAATTTTCCGAATATTTCCAATTTTCTCTCAAAAGTGTGTCAACCTACGCACAGACGAATTGCCATTTAAAGACACAAACGTTCTCTAAGCAATCTCGTCAACACTCGACCGGTCTTAATCGCGACAGGGTACGGGGCCCATTAAAATGTGCATCGCGTTTCTATCGATCGCGCCACGCTCCAGCTCGGAGGCGCACGACGTTCGAGAGTCAGTCTCCGAGTCAGAGGCAATTCGAAGGGGAATTAAGACCATAATCCCGGTTTCTACGCGAGCAAATTGATCCGCGCGGCCGTGTCGTCTCCGCGAGACGCATTCGGCTACCCATTTCGAACGCGCAGCTTGCAAATGCAATTAGTGCCGTTTGATAGACCGATCACAAACGAGGAATAAATAAAATCAAGGCACGGTACGGCGTACGGCCTGGCTCGATTCTTCGTGATGCATGCGTATTTCCTACATCGAATCGTGTGGTTTGATCGTATTATAGTTTGCCGTTACCATCTATCGAACCACCTGTTCGACAGACGTACACCGTTATCTTGCATTATCGAGAGAATTGCTCGGTGTTTCGTTCGTAACCGCGAAATAAAAGACGAAGCAAAATGGCGATGCTTGCGGTAGAGTATTTGCGATAGTATTTCGTTGGAATGTACGCGGGGAATAGTGTCAAGCGTTGAAGAAACTGCCTTTTTCTTTGGCGATGATAAAAATGTTATTTTCGGTGCTGAAGAATCGAATATATCCACGGCGAATAAGCCCGTTATTTGGAAATCTCAGCTGATACACGAGAGACGACGAAGATTTTGTCGTGAACTTGATAAATGTACGGACGGATATGTTTTGCTCTTCTGCGCGAATGAATGCAAGAGTCTTCGAACTGACAACGTTACGCGTTAGAAAATATATTTATAATGCTTTCTAAAATCGATTCTACCGTGAAACTGACGCGTTAGGTTAAATAGTTAAACACGTTATCCACGTAGCGAGCAAAATGCAAATAACGATCGATGTAACGGCGCTATTATATGAATATTAACTCGATAATTATAAGTGGTATTAGCATAAATTTGAAGCGTAGCGAATCCACCGATACGTGGCTCCAAGAGGACATTGTCACGATTCTCTGATAATGATTTTACCTATCGTTATCGCGATTAACGTCGTAATTCGACTTGCTATTAAGAGATCGACATCTCCGAAGATAAATATGCGAAGGAACAGAAGTTGAATAAAGGAGACAAAATGGCGATTTTGGAAAGATTTAGTCGCGGTAGAAAGCGTTACGAAACGACGATAAGATCTATTCTTAACGCAGTCAAATAGCACGTGATAGGGCCACTGTGATATTACCTTATGATAGTAGTATCTTGATTGCGATCAATGGTAGGAATTCCGGATTATATAGCACCGTTTAAAATAGACTATCGTCGATATGCATGTAATTGGAAGATAGTCATTGTCAAATGATTACATGCTTTAATAGTTTAATAGTTTAACAGGTTTCTTCTTTGCAAACATAAAACGATTTTCCCAAAATATTTCTAATTCGAGCAATATTCCTTCTATTTACAACAACAGCGTGATATAACAAAACGAAGATGGATGTTCCTGTTCCAACCCACAATTAACGATAATCTTGATCGTATCTTTATCTTTTACACAATAGAATCCTATTGCGTTGCCAGTGATATTAGATATCTATGAAAGTAAATCGATACTTATACAATTCTCAACAGAGAAAGTAATTGAACACGAGAAAATACTTTTCTCGTAATCAATTCGTCACGCGTGAACGTGTACCTTTCGTTGTTTGTGAATCGTTTCTGCTGTAGTTTTACTCGCAAATCGATACGATAAACGGAACACCGAGTGATAAGACAAGCCGCACTGCGTCAACATCAATTATCTATTTCTGCTTGGACACGAGATACCGTTTGGTGAGGCTGAACCAGGCAATCGTCCGATGCACGTTTAGTTTGGCCAATTTACACGACTGTAAATCGAACTTTAACATTTTGTTTGCCACCGCAAACAAAATTTTTATTTCCGTTTTTTTCAAATTTTAGTTTCCGCTCGAACGATGCGAAATATATTGAAATACTTGTATACGCGTGTGTATGAAAAAGGTTTGTAATCTTTTCGATCGGCTCCGATAGTTCGTCTCTTTTATATTTCTATCGCAAATAGTAGCTTTATCTTAAAACGACGATAAGTCGTCTTTACCAAAACACGGTCACGATTCTATCGCTTCAGAACCTTCCAAACGCTTAGACCTCTCCTCCCGAATGTCTTATCGCTTTACAAGCACACAAAATTATGACATCGTATATCATACTTCATGCTACTTGATCAACTTATCGTATCGCGCACCGTTCTAGTATTCCAACGACTTGTACATTAGCAACAGCTTAAAGACCCTCGACTCCACTGGCAAATAAATTCTCTACGATTCGTTACGTGTCATTTAACTATCGCTGTGTATATGTTACGTTTAGCAGATATCAAAATTATCCGGCAGCTGCTTTAAAACCAAACACTTTGATGAAAACGAATGAAAATTCCAATGTCGACGACTTCTGTTCTTCCTCAGAGTCGCGAACAGCACGAAGAATTTGCCAAATAGCAAACTCTCTTAAGCAAGTTCGATTTCGTAGCGACGACGTCTTGGTGTTCGATACCTATCGACATCGTAACGTCCGAACATCGTACAGCCACCGTGGCGACGTTAAGAGTTTCTTCGTAAAACGCAAACCTGGTTCCACGTCGCGTAATAAACTCCAGATGAAACGTTCTCTCCTTACCAGTTGTAAATGTAACTGTCGTTTCTTCCTGGTATTCATCAATGAAAAATGCAAATTTGGATGACCGCAAAGGGAAAACGAAACGGACGGCGATATAGTCGCGAACGATCACGATGCACTCGAGATATCTCGAGCACGTGCGAATATTTTCTTCCGAAAGCTCTCTTCCAACGGAGGCTAGATCGGTCGAGCCTTTAACTGCTTTTCGTGGATACATCTTTACGACGTACGTTGCTATCTTTTAAGTTCTTTGGGCGAAACACAACGCAGGATTAAACGTTCAGGATAGAAAATTGTAAAAGTATAGCGACCGGCAAAGGCTTTTCAAGCAGAATTCTTCGTGGAGAAATTTCAGACAGGCCATTATCTCTATCGCTCGTTAATAAAAAGACGTTGCGTAAAAAGGCGAAAATATAAAATTTTATGCTTTTTGCAGTTCGATTTCGCCGTGTTGTAAAAAAGGATACCACGTCCATAGATATTTCTCGACGAGAAAACAATGGGATAATATATGTAAAACGGCGATATAAGCCTCGCTTAAGCGAGAAAAAACTTGGAACTCGCTTTCAGACGTGTTTTTATCGAGCTCCTCGCGAGATGATACGCTCTATCGGAATATTAGTTTCGAACGAAATCGAAGAGATATAAGTTGTTGGAATCGACGACGCGGAGCGGGAATATTTCAAATAATATTTCCTACGCGTATTGGAACCGTATATCCGCGAGTATTGCTTTAATTGGACGGATTCCAATCAGTGCGCGGCAATGCAGAGAACAGATAGTCGCGGAAAGCAATCTACCTATAAAACCAGCAAGAGTAGCTCGATTTTAGCCGGAGAAATCGAAGATTTCCCGGTCGACGACCAGCTTTGCTTAATTTACCCCGACAAATAATTCAAGAAACATATTTGACGCGTGTACTTCCCTCGGATAATTTATTCCTTGTGCAAATATACGAAGATGGGTTAATCCATCTAATTAATATTCCTTTAACCGTTGCAGGGCCGAATGCGTTTTCTAAACGGCGAGAAAAATTGCTTGTCCATTAGTTAGTAACGCATGCTGCGTTTTCAGAAACGTCGAGCGTAAAGAAGTTAACGCGATCGGTATTCGTACGTGCAACGAAAGCGATAACAATTTTCGTGGAAGACAAAACGCTGCTATTTACACGATGGTTGTAACGATATCGTTTTTAATAATTTGCCAGGCAGATAATCGGATTACGAAGTAGCAGGCTCACCGCAACGCAACAAAAAAGGTAAGTATTGCGGCGTTCTGAAGCAACCGACAGGAGGGAAAAAGAAATCAAAGTCGGGGCACCAAAGCGAGGAAAAGAAATCTGTTATTTCCAATCGAGTCTACAGGATATCCTCTTTCTAAACGACGTGTCAACACGCGAACATCGTGTTTCTCCATTTTGCAAATTACCTATGCGTTTAAAACGTGTGAAATTAATATACAAATTCGACGTAACGCCGCGCGTTATCCGAATTATTCGAGATTTGTAATTCCTCCGTTACTCGCTGTTTATCCGTCTGTATTCGAAACGCTAGGTGCATCGAGTAGATAAAATTTATCTTTCTACTCGACCTAGAATATCAGCGTTTTAACATATGAAAATAAATATGCAAAACGTTATACGTACAAAGGAATAGTACGTAGAATACCTTGGTAACCAAATATTAATAAGAGCGACGGTATATCAGAAGATCCGAAAATCCCGCAACGTGTACACACACGACGAAAATGTGTACGACATTCTCTGCCAAAACTCCATTTCCCAAAACCAAATCCTTATCTAGCCAGAAAATAGCACGATCGTTAGGATCCGACTGGAGCGTTTCCACGTTTCAACTGGGTTCCCGTAGCCTTATCGCCGGCAATCTTCTCTGCGCGAACACGCGTACACGCTCGACGGATACGCCTGGAAAGCCCTCGGCTCCGGCTGGGATTAGATTACGGCATAAGCGGCTTATTTATCGCTGCGACGACGCGCATTCGCGAATGCAGCGCAATCAACACGCCGCGAGAAGCATTCCTCGCGTCGAAACGCGAGTTTCGTCGCCGTGCGAATCTCGACGAATCGACGACCAGGCATTCCAGTCCGGTTTTTCCGCCACATTCCAGGCACGCGCGAATTCGAAGCGGAGGAAACGACGATGAATAATTCTCGGCATTTCGTGACCTGTGTTTTGGGACGCAGTCGTCCCGGATTAATGGTCTTTTCCGAGGCAAGCAAGGCAAACGATCTTTCGGTTTTCGAGGCTGACGAGTCAGACGCGGAATGGGCTCGAATTGTTTGCTTTTTGCTTGTACTTGGCAAGTCGCGCTATTGTGGGAGAAATTAATTATAGAGACTCGGGATCGAAGAATGCGAGGTTGTTATGGGGTTGATTGCAAATGAAGCTTGGCATGAATAGTGGAGATGCGAGACTTCATTATGCAATGAGGAATATGAATTTTCTTTCTTTCTGGCCGAAACTATTGTCTGAAATAATTAAATTGTGAGAATATTTGCGAATGAAATTGAAATATACATAATGCATTAGAGAGAGAAAAATGCACAACTAGCGAAAGAATATTTATGTACTTCGGGAATGGTACTGCTAAAGGAACGTAGCTTTAAGCTTTACTAGAAACAAATAAAAGATATTTTTCTAAGTTGCTTGTATAGGTTTAAGTTATAGAAATAAGATTTATGTGCTATACGCATGAACAATAATAATCAGAGCAATATCTTCTTACGTTATCTTCTTCGTTGAAGGTAAACGCAGAGTGGAAGTTCCACGTTGTGTCGCATAATTAAGTTTCAATCGAATATAATTGAGAATTATTTGGGACGACACAAATGATCTTAAATAAGTACGACGGTGAATTTAGAGCGGTTCTAAAGATCGACTCACGTGATGGAATGCATGTATAGCATGACTCACGGATCGATAGAGAAAGTTCAACATATTTTACACGTCGTTATAAAATATCGTATCACTATTGCGCGATAACACGATCGCGGTTAAAATCTAAACGTTTAAACGTTTTAGTCCCAAAGGTATTATAAAAAATACAGAAAATGCGAAAACTATTTTGCAATGTTTCAAGCGCTCACGGCAGTAACTGTACAATGACAAGTGCATATTCTCTTGTTCTATTCTCTGCAAACAGGGCGCATATTTTCTATAGAAAGGAACACAGAACCCGCGAAGAACATAAAGAAACATATTCCTCTTTTATCATTCCATTACGTGAGAACTCGTTCCTTTCAACGGAATAAAAGAACAATGTATGCACCGATCATTAACAATATTTCTACAGCTCCAAACTTTACGTTATTTTATGCCGATGCGAGAAAGCAACAGTACTGAAATTGTAACTCGTATGAATATAGAGTGTTCTAGCCATCTTTTGTGAGAAATTATCTCACGTGCTTAGAATTAAGAATTAGAATTAAGTTCAATGTTATCTCGAGTTTATTTAAGCATACATCAGCATATCTTGTATCTTACATTCATACTTATTTACCCTTTGCATCGATTTGCATCGTTATTTGTGCAAACATTTTACTCTTACGTTCCGATCTAAGAAAAATGGCACTAGATTACATTTAATCTAGAAATCTGTTTTAATCGACATCGAGTAAAGAGATTACGTACACTAATAATACTAACAGAATAATAAAAATGATAGTAACGTAAAAAGTGATAGAGTGCAAACATATATATACATACCGATGATAAAAATGTAGGGGAAAAAATGTAAAACACGTCCAAGCAATTTCAAGAATAGTCAACGCAATCATTACGAAGATAATACTCGATAAAACAATCATAGAGCGGTACGCGTCGAACGTTATACTAATTAATCTATGTATTCGTCACGTTATTACGCTTATCAAATTACGATCATTACGAAGCTATTAATACTTGAAAAAATGTCAAGAAATATTCACCTCCTCTCTCTTCTCATTACGAAATCGAAACAATTGCAAACCTTGTAATTCATATGACCTCCCTCGGCCGTAATAATCATCGACGCGCTTTACGAAGCGATTAATAATTCCAACAAGACAAACAGCCGCTCGTCTCGTTTGCTTCTCTCCTCTGCATCGGCAAATCAAAACAACCACGAGCTTAATTCGTAAGGCGGTTCTCGTTCGTCGACGTATTTACGAAGCAATTAATCGCTCGATCGAGACCAACGAGATTCACTGACATCGCGTCTTCTAACGATTTAGAAGCATCCTAATCCATAAGGGAACTTACCGTTAACGCAAACAATCGACTAATTGTAAGAATCACAGGACCTAATAACCAGAAGCTTCTCAAACGCTTCGAAAGAAACGTATCTATATAAACGAGAGCTGCGACGCAACGTATGGCGTATCGAGTTGCGGAAAGTGACTGATCGAACGAAGCAATACGAGTGTCCCGCGGACTAAACGCGCCTCATCGGCTCGTCTATCGAATAATAGAACCGGATAGGCCGTTTATGGGCTGGCGTGGGCGTCGTTGCGTCAACAGGACGACGATTGAAAACGGAGAAACATAGAATGACGAGCAAGCTCCCGTTTCAGGTACAGGCAGCGTGGCGTTCGAACTGAAATACCCATTCGATACTTTTCCGCGCGCTTTCAGCGAATTTATCGCGTGCTTTTGCATCACCAAACACCATGTGCACACAGAGGAAGTCGAATGCCAACGGAGGAAGTCGAATGCCAGCGGAGGAACCTTCGAATTACAATTCTCCGATCGCCTACGATCGCCAGCCGATTCTTTAATACCTGTACATGATCCGAATGAATGGAACGAGGAGAATTTTGTATCGGCGTTCGATATGGGAAGAATTTTGTTTGACTCGGTTGATCGTGCCACGAGAGATGGTCTTTCGGGACTTATCCGATATATCGACGTAATAATAACGAAGCGAAAAACTGAGGCCTTGGTAGCGTATAGAAACGATTCTTAAGAGACTGCTAAATTTGACCTTAGACGAGTTTAAGGCAAATTTGATGTGATTTATCGATGTAAGGAAATATATTTAGATTAGGAAAGAATAACGTTCGCTTAACTTAGAAATTACGTGTTTCGAAGTTGCGTCATTAGACAAGTAATTAATTAACCTGAAAGATAATACCAGAGCTCGATAAATCATCCAAACATAGGAGTCGTTACGTCTGCTGATAATTACGTGTCGATTGGAAAGAAAAATGACGACAATCAAAAGTAATTTTTTACAAGATAAAGAACATTTCACGCGGTGATACTTGAAGCTAATTAATGGAAAAATGTTTGATTTATCTTTAAGTTCTACAAGTCACAAAGGTATATGTACTAGGTGTTATTAATGAATTTGTAGCGTAAACATATCGTCCGACTATTATCAGGAGTCTGTTTACCGCCCGGCAACACAATTCTACGTGGTTTCGAACTCGAAACTACGTTCTAGTCTACGAATGACGAATCGTTCCACGACCGAGTTCATTCTCTTGACAAAACAACTTTTTGCCCTGAACAGCGTTTATCACTCGAAGCAAAACATTCGCTGCGAGCTCTTCTCGAAAGCTCTGAATTCTACGTGGAATCGCTCTAAGGCGTCCCAGTTACTATGAATTTTAATACGTCCTTTTCTGTTGAAACCTGTTTAAACCGCAAGGAAAGTGACGGCTGTCACGATAACTCTAAGAAATATGTATAGCAAACTTACCAAATCGCTCATTTTTTCCCCTTTTTTTTTTCTTTCAATAAACCGCAAAGCTCGCAGAAACTCGTAGTCAAACGACTTGATTCGGGTAAACCGGTTTCTCGTTCGTTCAGCCAAATGTTTCTATGTCGAAAAATGTTTAACCGTATCTTACACAGCGAGAAATATCATAGACAAATAATCAGCTTGCTTTATATATGTAGGAAGAATAAGTTTGCATTAATTAGCAGGTAAGTTTAATTAGGCAAAAGATAAAACGATGTTCGCTACGCGAACAGACATTTAATCACGCATGAGAAAACATGATAAACGCGTGAATAGATCGTTAGGTGTGAAAGTTAGAAGTAAAGAAATCGCAAGGGTGCTAGACAATTTCCGTGCTATCGTATTTTGTTCCTTTAATTGTTTGTCGTTATTTCGTTTGATTGAGATATCGAGCACGACAATATCGTTCGTTGGTTTTCCACTCGACACGGGAAACATCGAACATCGATGAAAAACCATTAATCATTGTCTTCGATTAAACTCGCTATATCTTTATACGTTCGCGATTCGAGAATCGCGCGAGGTTAGTGGATAAACAGGGAGCGTGATAAGCGAGCGGAAAAATTGATTCGAATCGTGTCATTGAGTTGGTTGGCTCGTTAAAGTCAACGAAAGTTTCGCGCGGAAGATAACTCGTGATTATTTGAAACGCCCAACGCAAACTCTCTCAAGGAACCATTATTATTATTATTCGTTTTGCGCCTATTATCAGTTAAAATAACCTTTATAAAGGAAAGACCACGGAGAAAGGATCGAAACCGGATCGATACAAGAAGAGTGTCGCGATTCGTGTGGAACGTCGATTTAATCGAGACACGAATGAACACACCTATCTACTTCGATATTCGGCCGAGTTGCAATAAATCTTTGCCTTCTAGATATACTATCGCCAAGAATATACCACGACAAGCTTAATAAATCTATAAAACTCGTCAGAAACGTCACGAAATCAACAGGTCGTATGCCGAAGCGATCAAAATTCCGGCGTACGTGCGGAATTTTTCTACATCGAGACGATCGATCGGTGAATCTTGATACTTATTTTGCAAAGCAACGTAAACTTCGAAATTTAATCCCCGTCCTAGTCGAGTCGAAGGAACAGAAAAATGGCTTACAAAGTCGGTGAACGATGGACGCGACGACGATGATTCAAATCCCTTCGAGCGAGGCACCCACGCGCAGCTCCACGAGAACTGTTCCTCTTGCGCGATATTTCCAAGTGCGGGCGTCCGAATCACTCGCGGAACACGCGGTTTCACGGGAAATCGCTGCACGAAAGCCGATTTTCGTCCGACGAGACGAGTCACGGTGCCAGGTATACGCTTTCACAGACCGACTAACACGATCCACGAAGGAACCGGCATACCTGGCGACGACCAGGCGTTAACTGAAAGCGTATGGAGGCCGAAGAACGCCGGCCACTACACCTGTGTGCCACGGGGAACCGTAGTAGGAGAGAGCGAGGAGAAGGAGAAGAAGGAGAAGAAGCTTCGAAGAAGGAGACGCCCGCAATGGCCTTTACGCGGCGGATATGTTTATCGTGATAAACGGGACGCGAACAGCTGCTCGGAATCCATTACGAGCAATCGCGAGGAAGAATTTCGACTTGTTCGACGATTTGTCGTTTCCAGAGAAGGGATTAAGGTTCGAAGAGGGGAGGAATCGAGTTTGGCTGGAAAAACGAATTTGTTTTGGCGACCGAGGGAAAGACGGGGTAGGAGCCGAGGACCGAGGGATACGCGGATTTTACGGGCGGGTAACTTCGAAGAATTGCGCTTCGGAGTAATTGATGAATCGATTATAAATTAACAAACGAATTTTAATAAAATCGTTAAAATTCAGGAGAAATCGAGAAGCCGGGATTTTCATGCTGTTTCTCGGAGATGTAACGCGACAGGAGGAATATAAAAAATTACTAATTCGGCATGTTGTCGGTGAATTAAAAAGTTCGAAGTAGAAGAAAGAAATGTTTTCGGCAAAAACGTAAATTTCGCTGGAAAGTTTTGTCCGGCACACAGAATCATTTGAATGTGTAATGCGTTTTATGAATTATTAATGCAATATGAACGCTTCCTGTGAATGCCATTTCACGTTGAAGAATACGATGAATTGTACTCTGCTTTATGCAAGCTTGTAAATTAAGACATAACCCTGACCTTCCTTTTCTCATTCTAACAAAATACTTCAATTTAACACCTTCTCCGCACCATACACGGTTTTCTTGTAAATTTTTACTCCGTTAAAACTCACTGTCATTTTATTCGCGATTCCACTTATCTATTTATTAGAATACATCTTCGCTCGTCTCGGATACGAACAAATTCAAAAAGGAAATTTAGTTAGAAAATAAAAGTGAAAGGGACGATTCTCGTTTCTCGCGCAATTGCCGAAAAACGGCTAGGCGAAAGAGAAACGGACGAAACTCGTTATGAAAATAATACGAAAAGTATCGGCGTAGCTTGAACAAAATATGCAAACCTGTTCTCGCGGGAGAAATGCAACACTCTCGAATGACCTTTGGTCGAAAGTCGAAGACCTTGTGGACGATCGGTTCGGCCGTCAATCCTTCCAATAATAGAAAGGAAGGAATCTTCCTGCGCATTCCCTACACTTTCTTGGAATTAAATCGTAAACCTTAGCGGGCTCCACCTGTTGAAGGAAGAGCCTGCAGGTAATTTATCTTAGAACGAACCGGTCTCCAAGTAACTTCCTTCCTACGACAAACTTTGATGAAGAAGAAAGAAGCGACGAGACGTTTCTTTCGAAAGAGCAAGAAAGATATAATAGAGACTCGCCTGGCGATGTAGATCTGCGAGTAAACAAATGGAACTACGATTGTTCAAGTTTTTACAAGCGACTTGCCTCGACAACTGAAACTTTCTTCTTTCATCGTTTCCGAACTGTTCTGGTAATTGAACGTAATTAATTTTAATATTCTTGCAGGGTTTTGTTCGTTCGAGGACGTAATTCTTCTTACATTAGAATTAATCACAGACGATGTACGTAAGTAGTTTGACTTCTTTATGGTACTTTGACGTACATAGTTAGACGAGGTTGCTAAACAGGTGTACGCCAGCGCACATCTATAAATTTCACAACACGCGCTTGTGACCTCATCGGATGGAATTTAACTTTCGACAGAAATTTTTACACATGCTCCTTTTACTTAAAAGTTCATTGAGTCGTGCTTTCATCGTTGCTACTATCCTCTAATCGTGCTTATAAAACTGACGCGGCTATTTGTCAGAACAGCGTCTTCGCGAGTTGCAAGACGATTTGAAAGATCGTTCGACTCTATAAAGCGGACAGTCGAGATATCTTAATTAATCTGTTAGAAAGCGGAATTAAAGGCCACTGGTTGATACTAACGGCAATAAATTGTAAAGCGCGGGCCAAGACAAAGAGAAACAAGTACCGAACCGCAAGTTTCGTTTAATTGAAAAATGAATTGACCATGGAACAGAGGAAAAATAGAAATAAGATACATCAAAGCCCGGAGCGTAAGTTGGAAAACGCGAAAACCAGAAAACCAGCGATACAGAAAAATTGCAACGAGCCGAATGCTGGATAGCTATGCGAGGTTTGCATGCTGCACGTACAAAACGATTCCCTGTTTCATTACCGTGCACTGTGGTATTGTATTGGCGTCCGAACAAATTGCTTCCTTCCATACAGTTTTCGGGCTGCGGATGTCATAAATACACCAGCTCCACCTATGGGGAATTCGTCGGCTAGAATTCATTGGTTACAACATCCGCTAGGAATCGTAAGTCATCGGGATTCGCGCCGCAAGTCTCGAAATAGGATTTATCCGTTCGCTTCGAATTAATAAATACGGAAATTTATCTATTCGCTTCTCGTATCGTAACAGGAACGGGATGCATGCGACACGTGAGAAGCCAACAAATCCACGTGACGCTTTAACGTAAAGTGTCGCGAAGCGATAGAAATTTTGAAAGAAGGAAAAAAAAAAATAAAACAGGAATTGTTACTGTAATTTAAATATCTTTCACCGACTATCTGAATCTCGACTGTCAAGCACCGTGCTTCTTAAATCTCTGTCTCTCTTCGCAGAACCACTTTAATGCTCGTAAAAATTCCTATTAAGATCAAAGATTCGTATTTCCGCGGCTCCATTCGATATTTCGCATTACTCGCTTCAAAGACGTAACATTCAGCTGAGAGATATCTTACGGAAGAAGTATTAGGTGAAATATCGATGGATATTAACCGAGGAAAAATCGCGCAAGTTGCGATCGATCGTTTACGATTTAAGCTTCTCCGCGGGAGCAAGTCGTTGAAGAAGTCTTGCTGCAGATTAAACTCCCTGGAATCGGCCGAACGAGACGAAGATCATCGACCGTTCGAGCCATCGATGCTCCGCAAGTACATCCTTAATTCTGATTAAACGTAATCTTCGGTGGAAAAGTAGCGCGCTTCCTATCGTTCGGTCTCCAAGTAACCGGTGCGGGTGGAAAAGTTTGCCGGAGTCGTTCCGTTGGAACTGGCGCCGAACGATTCGAGACACGAATCGACTGGACATCCGAGCTGGAACTCTCTCTGTTTGCCAATTTTCAAGGGAGTTCGCGTGCAATTGTAGAAAAGTTTCGTACGTCTGATTCACGAGCGAAAATGGAAGGTGGAGAAACTTTACGAAATTCCTATTATCACAGCGTGAACCGTTATTAATTGTTGAAAGGGCTGAAAGTTATAGCGATGTACCGAGGATTAAGAGCGAGATCGATAACCGACGAGTCGGAATATTTCTACGTCAAACGAATAGAAGCTAAGATTGATAGACTTACGTAGACCGAAACCTGCCGGTAACGTGAAATACCGAGAAATAAGGATCGATAAAAGACTGATGCGACAAAAGTGGCTTCCGGAGCACATGATCTTTGCCCTGGTATTACTTTATCGAACCAACGTAGCCTCGATCGTAAAGTCTTTAGCGAAGAACTCTGACGTTGCACGAATACCACGCCAACTACGGACTACGTGAAAAACGTATTTAATCTCGTAATGGATCACCGATGAAGCTAAATTACAGAAACGCTTAGCTCGTAGAAAGACGCGCGAATGAATTAACAATATTTCGAAAAACAATTACCAGAGAGGAACTATTAACCAAACAATGACTAACGACTATCTATTAACAGACTGTTCGTCCGACGATACGAACTTTGTTTCACAATACCACATCTCGAACAATAAATATACAGAAAGATTGCCATTATTGGCGCTAACGAGACGTCTAACAGGATTTCAAAGAAGCAGCGTCGCATTCCGCAACCGACATTACCTTCGCATTAATAATTGATTAACCATAGACAAAGTGGTTATTTCATAACATCAAGCAGTGACATCATTTATCGATCTCTGCTAACTGATGTTCGAATAGATTCCAATGATTCCTTTGTTCCGTTAGAAGAGTCACAAACGGTTGGGCAAAACTTTTAATTATCCGTGTTTGACAGTCGCGAATCTACCTTGTTCGATTATGTAGGGGTGGAGACGTTCCTTTACGAGCTACGTTACTCACGCTTAAAAGACGTTTCTCATAAAATTTCGTTGCCTTTAATTACGCAAAGAGCAGCCAACGAAAAGGTTGCAACTAGACTTTATGTTTCCAAAAAAAAAGAAATTTTTACTTTCTCCTTTTCTTTCTTTTCTCGGCGTGTCGTTCTTTTCGACGCGTTTCATTAAAAGATGCAGGAAACGCTATCATCAATCGAAAGCCACGTGGATCGTTGTACGTTTTCTCCACGGCAAATGAGAAATTCCCGTTTGAGCAGGCGAATTTCATAATTAATTTCGCCCTCGTGTCCGGGCCACCAATCTCCTCGAGTCTTCCGCTTGGGTAATTAATAAATCATTAAAGAGCAGTCAAGAACCCTTTGTAGATTCGCCCCGAAAAAAATGCTCCTTTTTTCAAATAACAAAGAAAAAGAACCAGAGAAGCCTCGTCTTGCCCTTTTGTTTCACAGCACTTTACAACTTGGTGTTTATTTAATCGTCGTTTGAGATTCCTACTTTCTTTCCTACGCCCCGCTGAACTTTACGCAATTACTAGGACGGGTCTTCTTCTTCGCTTGGATTCTCGAGATTCTTAAAACAATACGACGACGATAGTTAACGTACTTAGCGGAGAAATTACAGAAGGTGTGAATTCGGCGGACGATAAAAACGTAAAAACGATCGTGGCGCCGGGAAGAATCGTTGAGAGAAGCGTCAACTTTTTAACTTTTCCTCTGAAATATCTAAATCGCGAAGAATCTCGTGACGCGATTCAATAGACGAACAATGATAAGATTTTTCAGCGGAAAGTACGCGGAAAGTACGCGGAAAGTAGCAAGAAGCAGTAGGAGTGCCGAAAATCCTGGAAACCAAATTCTGGAAAATGCGTTTCACGTTCGACGTCTCGGAAAATCAGTATCGCGGCCCGTCAAAATTGTTTAAATAAATGATGGCGACTAGTCGTCGGGAACACCGTGGACACGAATATCGGATTCGTCACGGGACGTTGGTCTATCGATATCGCGTGTCGATACGTGTATCATGAAAATATCGAAAGTATCGACGAGGGGCTACGGTGGATGTCAACGAGCAAAGTAAAGGAAGCCAGGCGTCATCTTCCAAGATTTATGACTCCTCCATCCCCCATCCTCCCCTTCAGCCCCTGTACACATCGGAATAGATGGTTTTACCTGCACTAACTTTACGACCAAGTAACAGAGCCTCTTAAATCACTGTCATAATTGAGGAGGCTGCAAGAACAATAGAAGACAGATGGCTGAGAATAAGCGTTCGTTTAGGGAACAAAAGACGAGACTGCACCGGAGATGAAGCCCCGAGGAATCTTACGGAGGTATTAAGGGGGCTAATATCAGACTTCGATTCCATCTTTTCTCCCTTCTGATTTCTTCGTGACAATATTTGATCGATAATCACCGGTTGATAAATCACACGCGTACAACAACGTGCTACTTCGTTTTACTCGATTTGACAAAGCGAATTTTCGCGATTACTTGTTTGTCGGAAGAAAAGAAAAGGAAGAGAGGTATCTGGATACACGAAAGAAAATCAATTCGTGAAATTTATCGTCACGGCTATTCGTACAAGTATACAGTGTAATAATCGGTTTAATACCATTAATTGCGTTCGAACGTTAAATCCAGTCGGTGAAGATGAATGATTATCCTTGCGACTGATAGAGAAAGAATTCATGGACGAGCCAGGTAGTTTAATTGATCATTGGATAGCGATCAGATTGATTGATTGCTTTCTCTCTTTATGGAAGAAGAGCAGTGCAAACGTCGCCAAAGGTAGGATAAATTGATTGCTTGTGATTTTTATTCATTTGAAAGACTCGAAGGAATTGAGTATAAAAGCGAAAGATTGATGATGCTTACCTTCATCGACGTTCCAGTTATAATATAAAGGTACAATGGTGTCAATTCCTTACTCTATCGCGAAAGTAACCTATTCTCCCGCCTTTAAAAATCAATCGAAGATAGCGTAGCGTGTTTACAAAAAAAAAAAGAAGCATCTCGCAATTTCCACGTTGGCTGAACAGACGTGGCTATCAGCCTGACTATTATCAAGAGCCCCGACAAGTCCTTCGAAAGGAGAATCGTCTTGGAAAATTGAGTTCAGATAAAAATCGAAGATACCGCAAATACCAACAACGCGTTTCACTCTTCTCTTTAGACCAGGTGAAAAATTCAACATTGAAAAATGCATTTTTCTTACCGATGCGTTCGTTCCTGCATTTTTCATGAAACGTCGCTACCGCTACAAAATTTCTCTGCACGGAGGCGTTTCTAAAAATTCTGCGTTTTTAGATAAAAAAAATATTTCGATAAAATTCGCATAAAATAGAACACGACTCTTCCACAGCATCGTTCGAACGTATCCGCAAAAGATATGAATTACTCTGCAATTATATTTATCCAGGGCGTTCGATAAGACGGAAGAATCCATTTTCTTTCGGTCGAAGGAAGAAATACAGTGCTGTTACGCAGCTTGCGACAAATGCAACGATCACAGTCATCTATTCGCATCAGTCGCTCCCGCCGAGTAAATTTGCCAGATGGGGAACAGGGCATCCGAATTTCATTTTTCTTCTTTCCATCTTGGCGAGGCTCTCTCGTCCGATGCTGTCCTGGAAGCAGCGATCGAACGAGCCCTGGCTCTTACATCACTTTTATGTGCGTCATATTTCATGCCGGCCAAACGTTCCGACGAATGATGCATTATTTAGAACGCAATTCGGGGAGAGCCAAGCCGGGACCTCGTGGAACAAATGCGCGCGAAATGGGCCAAGAGCATCCGGCAGAATGTCGTTCCTCTTCCGGGCGATCGATCGACCTACAAGCTTAATTTCGCTACGAGTCCTCTGGCTCGAGAGACGAGTCAAACTTCAAAACTCTCCGCGAGATAGATCCGTTTCTCCAAAATTTTACCAAAAACAATTCGTTTTCTCGACGAACGAATCGTCGTGAAACATTTACGAACGTAGGTTTTTAAAATTTCTTCGCGCTCGACTTTGCATGCATCCTGCTAAGAAACTTGTCCGAAATTTTAGCGGATTGTGTCGATGAAACCGTAGAGAAAGATACGTTCGACTAATTGTACGTGGGAATTACTTTTAAAATTAACATTAATTATTTCTCAGCCTTCGATTTTTCCTACCGACCATCTTCCTCGCCAGAGAAAAAACCAAATTGAACGCTAATCCGACAAAATATCAGGGGCATCGCCCACGAATATTTCGAATTATCAGGAATATCCGTTGTTGTTTGTTTCTCATTTCGTCTCGCCACCAATAACTAACAATTCAGTTCTAGCGTTTTTAATCTACGTGTCGGCCACACGCTGCGTGTCGCTACAGTAGAGGAGAAGAGAGGTAGAAACGGAAGAAGAAAATGCGGGAAACGTATGAATATCGCGCGGAGTGGGAGGTGCATTATTTAGATGCAATTTTTTTCGGAATCACCGACACGCGAACGAATGGGCACCGGGCAAACCGAAGTGAGAAGATTAATGCTTCGATCTGACAGCCAAGCACGAACTTTCAATCTGCAATCCGCGTTTCCTTTCACGTCCCCGCGTTTTACGTAGCAAATAATGTGAGCGACGCGGACAAACCGCGACGAGTTCATTGCGAAACTGTTCCTGGGCACCTACGGTTATCTACGGTTCACGCGCTGCTGCATAAAGCTATGGGGGTTTCTCCGCGTGACAGGTGTGAAAAGAACGTGAGAAATTCTATTCGCAAAGGAGAACTTCGATTGTCAGTTAGATTCGCGTCTGCAACTGTTTAGTTTTAATGTATGGAAAAGCAACTTTATCGCTATTTCTGGCAGCCAAGAATTTCTACGTATTATTCAGCATTGTATCATTAAACCGTCGGGATCGATTCCTCGAACCAAGTGTCTAAAGAGTAAATCGCAATTTTGGATCGTTCAGTTACTCAGTTTTTCGATCTTCCAACTTCCAAATTTTTAAGGATCCGTAATTCTTTAAAGCTCCATCCTCTTCGACTCCTCCATTTAAATGACCTATCGATTCTTTAAATACCCTACTTGCTCGCAGCTTAAAGCGAATAAATAAAATAGACGAATTACTCGCATCTTCCGCTATATACGCCAATATCATAGACCATCCGAACAAAATGTCCCCTTTTAATTTCCGGATGCCTAATTTTACATATATCTTCCCTTGTATCGTCAAGATTTTAAAGCTTCAACCTTTAACCCTCGTGAAATGTTAATCATTTGGATGGCCTACTTGCCAAAAACCACTCTATCTCTACCTTGGAATTTTAAATTGACCAACTACCCGGCGCACAGCTACTCCGTTTTCAGCTGACACGAATATCAGAGACTAGCTCGACACAGCGTCCCCAATACCTTAATTGCGTCCCTCGACATTACTTGGGCTTTCTTCGTGCCTTATGCGTACACGGCCCTCCGAATTAGACGCTCCACCCCCGAGCCCATTAGTGTCGGTGGTTTAATTAACCGCCACGATAAATTGCCGTTCGACCATTCAGTTCGACAAATCCACTTACCGAGAACTTTACTTTCCATTCGACGCGTCTGTCGTAGCAGGGAAACACCGATCGTCGTTATGAATAAAGTACAATGTAGCGGCGATGACGTGTAACGCAGGCCGAGCCAACAGCTTTCATTTCGCAACGAGACGCGACGCGGGTGATTTAATGTCGCGCAATTGCGCGAAAATATCCAAGCTTAATAATTAGCGCGAATTAATTTATCGGTTCCTATTAATTAACCAGCCAGTCGACGAATCCGCTGCGACAACTGGCTGCTTATCGGAAACTAATTGATACGCCTTTTCAATCGGTGAACGGATGTATTATCGTGTTCGAGGTTTCAGCGATTCATGCACGATTGACGAAAGAATAGAAACATCGCGTCGCATTTAACTGGAATTTTAGGAAATTTCAGAGTAAGTAGCGAAACTTTATCCGATGCAGTTAAAAAGCGAAGAATGTTTCAACGAAATGAATAAAAACGGAGATTTCGGTCAGACGCGAGATCTTTGGCAAGCAAACGGCGAAGATTTATTTTATAAATTTATTACAGAAAAGGAGTATCCGAAGAATATCCGAAATATGGATAAGCAAGGCCCGTTGTGTACTCGTATGCTTCGTTAACTTTCTGAACGCATAAAGACGCATAAAATGTAAATAGTTAATATCATGATTAATTAAGAGAAATTAACGATCCTTAGTTTGGCCTGTAAAAGGTTTTTGAAAATTATGAATAGGGAAAGATAGCCGAGTTGTGTGAATACGGTACAAGTTCATTAACGAGTAATTCCATACGATAACGCCATGGTGAGATAAAGATCGAGAGAGGCAGAGAATGGAACTACCTTTTCCCATAAAAGCGAAAGCACGTTGCTTCTGCTTCCTCTTTCAGCCACTTTTTGCTACCTCCGTGAAATTTTTTGCGATTAAAATTATATTACGAGCTATATTTTCCAATCTAGTATTAGAGTATATCTATATTTCAAAAGGTAGCTAACGTTCATGGCAAGAATTATATGCCGTCCATCTCGTATTTAAATCATTTAATTAAAATACTCTCTTTCCGCATCGAGAGTAAATCTGCTAGAGAGCAGACAATTGCTGGAACGTTTAAATTTTCAAACACGAAATTAACGTTATAGTTTTGAGTCCACGAAATTTATAACCGTGACGAATATCCTTTTTTATTCTGTTTCCAGATTATCGCAAAGCGGAAGCGATTCGTAAGAGCCGAGAAGGGAACTATCTTCGTTAAAAGAAGCACCTATTCCCACGTGAACCCAATGAATAAGATGTCACGCGCAATCTAACGACTGCACAGTGAAGGAAAACTAAGAACCGGCGAGTGATAAAGGACGTGGAACTCATCATTCATGTCGCATCACATTTATGGCTATCAGGGGCGCTTCTGTTCTCTTTCTTAATGCGGATAATATTTCAAAGACGAGGACGGAAGATATCGCAAGAATCGTCCAACACGATTGTCCGAATATCCGACGACGAATTGCTCCAGAAATTAACCAAAAATCATAAAATTTCAAACTATGAATCCTAAGATAAATTAAATCGTGAAAACATGCAACGAAGCGTAGTTTTCTCACACTATACCGACAAAAATTTTCCCAACGATTTAATCGGTAACAAGATTTTGAAGTTACGTTTCTTCCAGAGATTGCAAAAATTAGGCAAACGTTTAAAGACACGAGGGAATTCAACAGATAGCGTATACTACAAACAAAGCGACTTTGCTAAAAATCAGTTAAATTTATCTATTTGTACAAGAAACACAGATTAGTAAAATTCACTGTAATTGAAAATTTGTCCGCGCCTTAAACGTACAGTCCCACGAAAGACGACGAATGTTGCGGAAGTTTTGAAGCAGACTGTACAACTTACCTAATATACTCAACACCATACTGAAACACGTAAACCATATGATGGGTTAACAAAGGCACGCTCAGCGAGAAGAGCGGGTAATCAGGAAAAATTAACGATGTTTAATCGGCCACGGCCGGCGAATACAAATCGTCAATTTCTTAGCGAGCAGGCCGACGTGTCTTCTATAACGACAAATAATGGTTCGCGATCGATCATGTCTGGTCTGGGTTTTACAGACCTTTTAAGCGCGCACGTACCGCTGGCAGACGATACGAGGAGAAGTCTAATGAACTCGACGACGCGAGCGCTCTATCACTCTTTCCCAACCCATTCCTCGTCTTTTTTTCTTGCCACACGAGCCCGCTACAAAAATCCTCGTCATCATGCAGATTTATGCCCGTGAAACGAAACTTTTTCGCACGTAGAACCAGAGCCAAACTTCTTAACCGATGGTAAAAACGTTATTAAATGACCGGCCGATTTTTCCGACGCTTTTTAGCTCCAGCTTACAACGACTTCCACCCTCGCGTTCTCTTTTTTATTGCCATGAAAACGTTCTTATTGGTACACATTGCGATCGTTCTTACTTTTTTTCTTTTTATTTTTTTTTTATTTTTTTTTTTTTTTTTTTTTTTTTTTTTTTTTTTTTTTTTTTTTTTTTTGCGATGAAATATAGGAAGCGAGGTAAATCCGAAAGTATCATCGTTCTATGGATGATTTATCGAAGCGAGAAGGCATAGGAATTTCCTACGTTGGGATAAACTTACGACGACAACATTCGTTTTTCTCCTTATTCGATAGGGCAGAATGGAGATGACCCATTTTATTTTTATAAGATGTAAAACGCCGTAGAATGATTTATGACGAATAAGACCCTGTATGAATGTTACACGATGGATTATGTTCTCTTTTTACTTTGCTTTTCAGTCGGAGACACGCGAAACGACCTGCTTTATCTTATTTACAATTGTTATTAATTTATGAAAAATATTCCAAGACGAACAATCTCGTCGTCTACTAATTTTCTTTTCTCCTTTTTTTTTTTNAGTTGGTTTATGATAGACGAAATCCGTCTTGTGTGAAGGGAACAGGCTTTCCAGAGATCATTAATATTCATGCCAGGTGGATGAGGTATCTGTGTCGTGCTTTTTTCCCCTTGCACTCGACGCGTTATTTTCCCATAAAGGGATTACGCGAACGAATACTATTTACAGGATTCTCGATTGCCGCCACACGGCAGAAAAAGGAAGGAGAGCAACGTGATTTCCAACTCTCGCGTTTGATGAACGAGGAATTCTGAATTTCGGATTTAACAGCGATTTTTATGCAGATTGGACGGAATTACCGCGATAACGCGGTATTATAAATTCCCATTTGCATAATGTATTAACAATGCTTCTAATAACCAGCCTGTTGTTTGCATCGTTCCCCTTTCGATGATATTTCTTCCGATTTTATCGCCTCTAACGACTTCTAATTAACGTTTATTAGAAAGTTAATCTCGCGGATCGTGCTTTGACGATTTGTTCAATAACACGCTTCTCTGCTTATTTTTATACCCAAAGCTTACCGACTGCTGCGAAACGTCCGATTATTCCAACTCGAATTAAAAAATTCCTTATCCAATGTTTAATCACAGTACGTCGTATTTTCCGTAAATTTAAAGAAACATCCATTCGAAATATTTCCAATTTCATTTTCAAACTCGTCTTCGATAATTTCCCAACCAATGAATATTTTGCCAATATTTTGCGAAAAAATATTTTGCCAATCTTCCCAAAGGAACGAAAAGATTCTGGTGCGAGACGCTCGAATCACTGTCCTCCAATTATTCTCGGATCATTGTTCGCAATCCATCGACAAGATACCTCTGCGCGTCTGACTGGTCTGACTCGAGCAATTAGAACCCGCATTCGCCACGCGGAACACGCCGTCGCGGAACACTCTGGCTTATTCGTGCTGTACATACCCGAAATATGGTGCAACTTGGTCAAGATTCTGCAAAGATCGCGGGCTTGTTGGTTGTCGGCTATGGACAAAGGGAAATCCGCAAACTGAGGCCGGAGAATTTCATATCGTTGGCCCTTTGTGCACCGTAACAACCGCCGTTCGACTCACCCCTGGCAGAAACTTCCGGAGATCACAAACTTGGACGTGTAATTGTTTTAACGGTCCGATTCGTGACGTGTATCTTGATTGGAAGGAAACTATGCGACGAGTAGATTGGTCGAAACTACGCCAAAGTACGTCTTTATAGGACCTTCAATTTTCCAAGTTCGCCAAGTTCCGAGAATCGAATAGATGTCAGCCACTCGTCTACCACGCGACGCTCGCCAACTTTCTTCCAAGAAGAGCAAAAGAAACCGAAGGAAAATTTAGTCTTCTCGTTGTAACCTACGTTTCCAACGCTATTTCTCGAAATTATTTAACAAGAGAGATTCGTGCTATCTTCAGACAATTTCGAACATCGTGACAGACACGAGGCAAAATGCGAATGTAACTCGACGCAATACCAAGCGATCATTTTTACTCGCCGCACAGTTTTATCTCCACCCTTCGACCCTAACTGGAAGAAGAATACAAAAGAAGAGAGCAACTTAATCAGAATCTCCGAAAGAAGTATCCCTATCCATCTCCGTTAATCCCACACGATCATTGCCCAAACAGCATTCTCTAAGCGGTATTCTTCCTCTGAAAGCATCCCCCGTATACAGACCGAGAAACTACCCTCGATTACCGCCAAACTCTACCTAGTAGGAACCATTTCCCAGTTTTTTCGCCCCGCGAACTGCTTGATTTCGGGCTTACAAGCGGCTCGTTTATTTACAACGCGGCGCAGAGATACCCGGCGATACCTTTTCTTCTTTTTTTTTTTTTTTTTTTTTTTTCCCCCAGGAAAGCATTATTTAGCGGCGGCCACTTATATTCGCGGTTGCAACGAGTCAGCCATTATAATTCTCCGGAGGTAAATAACCGCGGAGCTTACCCTCGTATCGCTCGTTTTCATAAATCGAGCCACGGGATCTTTGTACAAAAGGAACGGCGAACGTAGCGAGCAGAGGCTAGAAAGCAGCCAAGAGGAGGAGCCAGGGAACAGGGAGGAGGCTTGATAATGAAGCCACGAAGATACACGGAGGTATCGTGAAATAAATCCACAGCAACGAATGAATGATAAAGCAGCGGAGGTGGGAGAGGCGATCCTCGAAGAACAGTAGTACAGTGTTATCGAAGTGAGAACGCGGCGACTAAGCAGAAATATAATGCTCGGTGCTAGTCTCTTGACCCTGCCATACAAGAGCGCTTAACGAACTGTAAATCATCCTCGAGAGCTTTGATGAAATGGTCCATTTGTAAGGCAACCCCATCTTCAAAGAAGGACGAGCTTCTTCGGGACTGTGTTTGCAGACTGTGATGTTCGCGGAAGGGTTCCGAAGAACTACAAGTTCGGGAGACTGCGAGGGAATATCTGGGGCTGCTTGTTGTCATTGTGAGAAAGATTTGCATTGTTAATTGCAATTGGATATCTTCGAGTGGAAAATCTACGCTTCGGCGATTGAATAAACGAAACCGACGTCGTGAATTTAAAAAAGATGGAAAAGTCGTGGACCGATCTCGAGTTGTTGGATAGACAACCGCATCGAACTCTGTGAATAGAAATTCTTCGCTGAAATTTGAGAATTTCCGGAAGAGAATAACAGAGTCAGCAAAGAATCTTTTACTCGGAAGTCGGTATAATCAACTTCGCTCGACGTACTTCAAACACTTACCCTTTCACGAGCGAAGCAGAACTTCCCCCTAGCGTAATTTTCTTTTCGACGAAGCTTCCTGACCGCTCGGATTCTGAAACATGAAAAAAGCGAGAGAAAACCGATTAGCCACGGTGAATACCAGTTTCGTTCGTGCTTCTATCGAAATTATTGCCTCTTCTCGTCTACCACGAAGTAAGTTTCTCCCTGTTCGTACCGGTGACCGTATTAAAAATTCAAAGATAGCGTCGGGATGGTTAGGACGACCGAGAGAAGGAAAGAGAGAATTGAAAGAGAAATCGAACTTCTAACTCGGTTGCGGCGTCGAGGAAAAACCACCCCTGACCTTCGAGCATCTCCAGAGACGATCGTTCCTTCCCTCTTTCATCCCGAAGGATTCTTTGCCTTTCCCTCTCGACAAGAAGTTTCATTCGTCCGCAGCGCTTTCAGCCGCCTCCCCTTCGTAACTGGCAAAGAAATGTATTATATCGACCCCCCCCCCTCCCCCGGAAATAGTGTGGGAAATACGAACCCTTTCGGAAGGGTTCCTCTTCGGTTACGTCTGTTTCGCGTTGGTACACGCGCGTACACGCTCGTGAGAGATGTTAGAGAGGCAACGAGAAGCGATGGTTTCTTATTTAATTTCACAAAGTTCAAACGAACGCCGTCAATCACGTAAAGAGAGTTGCGAAACTTGTTCTTCGCGCTTCGATTTGATTCAGTGGCCCATAGATTTTTAAACCTCCGTCTTTTCAAATATTCAAGCATTCGATATTCCAATGTTCAAATATTCAAAGTTTCGAACTCTCGAACCTTCGACCGTGGTGTTTCGCTTCTTAATTCGTAAAAAAGAGGAGCAATTTCCAAGTTAAAGTTAAAGTTCAAATTTCTGAATTCTCGAATTTACAAGATTATCAAATTCCAAACGCGCTATGAAAATGTCTTTCTGAGAAATCTTTGCGTAAATCCCATCGCATCGATTACGCGCACTAGCGAACGTGACCGGTTATGTCGGATGGAGAATTCGATTTTAATTGGAATTCCATGCCAGAGAATATTTTTCGATGGAGGAACGAGAGAAAATATAGTTGAGGGTAAAACGGATAAAAAAAGATCAAGAATCATAAAGAGTGGCTTCGAAATAAGGAGAGTCGACGATTATCGACAGCTGCCGACGATATCTAGATTCTAAAAGACTCGAGTAGAAATCATCGATCACATATTACGCTGGAAGATACCAGAGGTTTATAAAGCGACCCAGTTTTGCGCAATTGCGTTTCTTTCTTTTTCGGTAGAATATAAAATTTTACAACACCGTAGATTCCCATTGGAAGAATATCGTATTTATATTGGAATTCACGCAGAACCATTCGTTCGAATTCTAGAGTAATAAGAGTGTCTCTTTATTCTTTACGATGCGTAAGTCTTAACTCAAAGTAAGGAGAAAATTAAATTCGTTTACATTTTACGCGTCATACGTAACAATAAAAGAAACTTTTTAAAATTGCTCGTTGAAATCCTCGATTTTACTTTCGATTCAGATTTACGTGTCTTTTTTATATTCCAAATTCGTTAACTTAACAAATAGATCCTACGGTACAAGTTCAAATTCCTAAAAACGATTATGCAACGAAAACCATAAATATCTACTCCAATAAATCGTTTAAAATACACTGAACGATCTTTAGCGATTTATTCGTAGATTCTTTTACACCAAACAAATATAAATAATATCTATTTGATCCGAAGATGACAAGCGTTTATGTCGCAAACCGACCTGACAAATTTCAACGGACGAAATATGCTTCGAAGAGTGAGTCACCGTTGATCGCGATTGAACTGCACAGTTTGTAATTCTACGCGACAAATCTTGCTTCTCGTGGTAGACAAATTTTGACAAGCACGAATAATCGACTATTCTTTCGCATTAGCGCAAAATATTTCCGTGACAATATAGAATTTTCATTGCCCGGCCGTACAAACGGTTGCACGATTTCACTGTAACGATAGATAAAAAATAATTTCCTGGAAAATTTCGATACGTCGTTGTTCGTTCGACGTTAAAAAATAAACGACATTTTGCGACGTTTAAATTGATATATTTTTTCCGCAGTCTAACAGTCTCGCTCGTCAAACGTTCAAATTTCAGAGTTTCTTAATCAGAGTATCGAAATTTGATTTATTTGCTTCAGCCATCTTTTGGGAATATTTTTCACGCGTATTTCACTAAACGGATTTCTGAAACTCGATCGAATATCCTGAACCAGCGTTCCACGCAAACTGAACAATTCTGACAAATGAAACGTCGGTGCGATTCAATTACGACAACGTTTGAGACTTATCAAAATCCAACGAGTAGGAAGTGGTTCGCTAACGTAGAACGATCCGATAAAAATTAATTAGCCGCCATGACCTTACTCGGCGAGGATAATCGCGCGTGTTGCACCTTTTTATCGTTCTCATGCACACGATAGGAAACGAGAAACCGTAGCCCCGACGTCGCCGCTGAAACGACGTTTCTTCCACGTTCTATCGTTGCCAATCAAGCAACTTCTTCTAGTCGACAACGATTGAAACGAGCCACACCGGCGTCCAATGACGAATTCCAAAACGTGCACAATCTCGTGATAACGACTACGAGAAAATCGGTCTATCGCGACTGCGATTAACCTTACGTTACGATTAATATCGAGTGGACGAAGCGTCCGCGCGTTTTCCACGAAATCGCGTTTAATCGAGCCGAACTGGCGAAATATAGACGGTCTCTCGTCGATTCCACGATTCTCGACCATTTTCTGCTGAAAACTCGTCCGTTCGTTTACGATCGTAAATCGACGAAATACCGCGCGCGACACGCGTAATTTTCATCGCGACACATAAAAATACGCGAACGTATTCTTCGCCCTTATTGCAAGGAATAACCGGAACCATCTTGCCAAGCGATTATTCGGAAAACGCGTGTAGAAAAGAAGCAGGAGAGCAGACAGCTCGACTGCGATTAGCCAAATCGTCTCTAAACCGTCGTCTTGAAAATGAAGTCAACGTTTGCATCTCGAGCGGAGACGGTTCTCTGGGAAATTTTTCACAGCTCGCTCACGTCTTCCATTAGGTTACTTGGCGGATAGTTCGGTTACGTGAGCTTTTGTGCGCGGCCGCGAATCTCACGGACCCGTCTACAGACACCCTCTATTACGTTTCACCGGGAAATTTTCCTTACAACATCGTGCTGCGTTCGCCACGTCGCGTGTAACCGTGCCACTTTTTCTTCGCGTTTCGCCTGAAATTCACCTACCCGCACGCACACCCTTCGTATTTCGCCCGCGAAACTTTCTTGCGTTTCTACAGGCTACATGTAAATAAGTTGACTGGGGCGTGAGCACGCGCGGAACACTCCGTGTGTAGGCGATTATTAAAACAGCCATTATACGCGTGCGTGACATTGTAGCCGGCGTGGAAACGAGAACACAGATGGAACTCTTTCCTTTAATACACATAGCGTTCCGATTTTAGTACGCTACAAGCGAAAATAAGCAAGTAAATTCTCTGCGAGGTTATCATCCTACGCTTTGTGTTACACCGCGTTGATAATCAGGGCCGCGTTTGCCACTAGGCACAAAGCAGGCACGTGCCTAAGGCCGCCGCTAGAGGAAGAGACCCGGACAAAGGTATTGGCAATCGCTGCACGAAATAAACAAATCTACTGGCTTTGATTTCTAAATTTAATTAAAGGAATATATACGAATAATAGCACTTATTGCAAAACCTTCGTCAAATGCAAGATGGTCCGTACGAGCTGTTGCGGTAAGTGTCTTAAAAGAGAAGTACATTGACGCTGAAAAGTCAATTGTTCGAGTAGAAACGGCTGCTACGTTATTTCATAAGCTGGACGAATTGAAATTTTCTGCAGTCATATATTTGGGAAAAGATTTCAAATAGAACAGATGCTGCTAGGAAATCGTTGCGATCATCCACGGGTTTAATATCTACGATGGTAACGCTATATGGTAGCAACTTTATTAAAAATATTCGTAACAATTTGTAACAGAATAGTTACCGATTTGCGTAGAAGAGATGCTACGTAAGGATGCGAACAATAAATTTCAATCTATGTACTTACATACGTGATTACAGCGACGAAGCATTCGCGCGTCGTAAAACTAGTATCGAGTAAATTTACAGCAAGTATTGATAAATTCAAAGCGCAAACGAAACAATTTAATATACCGAGTAAGGCTGAGAGCATAGTCGTGGCTTCCGGAAGATTGAATTTTACGATCGAAATGAAAATGTTTCGCGTTAAATTCCGACTACCGCCCGACATAACATCAACCTCTTAATACCATTCCATCACGTAGCCGCCCCATAACGCTTCGTTGAATTAAAAAACGAACCAAAAGTATACAACGTTGGAAGGAATTCCCGTTCGCGAACAATTCGATGAATCGATAAGTCGAGGCTAACCAGGCGACTATGAAAAGATTTTATTCGCGAGCCTCGGCCTTTCAACTAGATGGACTTCGTTGGGCGAATTCATCGAGCCGGTCGTTCTTTTATGATGCATGAGATTTCCTCGATCCATGGATAATGGAATGGGAAATAAAGTGCGAACAATTCCGTCGCTCCCTGTTCGCCTCGAGTCGCGACGTTCTCGCGCGACCAAGTATACACGCGCGCGAGCTCGCACGCCCACGCAATCGTACATTGTTTTGTGCGGCAAGTGCAGTCGCGGAAAGATGCAAATACGTGCACGAAACTACGGGACAATCGGTTTAAAATTATACGATATAGGAAGCTGTAGCGCAATTGAATCGCTTTAGGAGAGAACGCGTGTCAGGAGTGATATTTCCCCTTGTTTTCTTTTTAGGAAGATGCAACGTGAAAGCTGGATGACGGAGCGCGTGAAACTTTTGAAAGATTTTGGACGATCGTAACACGATTGCGCGATATAGAACAAAATGGCATCATCTATAAACTTGATTGATATTTTTGGAAAAACAATGCTTCAAAGTCGAACTATCGAAGTTTCGGAAAATGAAATGAAAGTTTGCTTCGTCTTCGTTGATTTTTGGCGTTAATTTTGCGTATGGTCGAACTCCGATCCGACTCGGTTTCAATTCAATTAGATCGTAATGTTACCCGACTCCAATCGTCTGTGGTTAATTGTTGAAATTAATATGGCCATAGTAGTATGCTACCGGTTACGTATCGCGTGATTGCAAAATAATAAATACTTGGAGTAGCGAACAAAATGTAATTGCTCGCAGTTAAGACGATACCTCGATGGATGATATTGTGTGCAGACGCAATATAAAACCGCAGTTTCCAAAAAGGCGAGCAAAAAGATCACGCGTTAATCACTTGCAAGTGATTTTCCTGCCATAATAATCTTACGAAAGTAGTCAATTAAAAGTAATTAATTAAAAAGTGGGAGTTACCGCTTCCTTTATCGATTGTAATTAATTTCAAACCGTAAATGTGCACGCGATCCTAGTAAATGTGCACATCGGAATCCTTAATTTTCTCGAAGCCTGACAAGCCGCCTGCGCCGCTACGAAATCAATTAAGTGGTAATCTACCGGCACATCAAATAAATTTAATCACTGTCGGGCGTCGACAGAATCCCGCAATTCCATTCGTCAGCGTCGCAAAGTCAACTTTGCCACGGTTACAACGAAATAGCGTCATAAACGAGCATCGATAACGAGCACAATTAATTAGCGCCGATTTTTTGTCTCTTACAGTCGTCGAGCAAGCTCGAAGCCTACATCAATCTGTTGCAAATACGAGGCTGAATACGATCTTCTTTTTTCCTCCGATTCAAGGATGAGCCGGTTAGCAGGTTAAAGGTGATCGACTGACGATTCAATCACCTGGATGACCAGGTACAGGCGGAACGACTCGTTACTGGCTAAATTACACAGATGTCCGATCGGTAGTGGCAACTTAGAGATAAGAAAATCGCGTGAAGAGGCAAATTGGAGGATCAGCCAGGCGAACATAATACGCGCAATTCGCATAATGCACACGTATCGGTAATAAGAAGTGGTCTTGGCAATTAGTGTGGAATAATTAAAGGGTCGTTAATCCCTTTACGGGCGGCTACACTAAAATACCTGGAGCCGGGCAGAGATAGAAGAGGAAAGCGAGTCCAGAAATCTTGGAAGGCTGGTCGAGGCTTGGCTCGAAATTGTAGAAACTATCGATCGTTTCGGGAGCTACGTCTTAATTCTTGCCAGCGTTTCTACGCGGAATGCAATAATCGTACGTTAAACGTGACACGGCTCGCCATATAATTAATGTCACGTGAGAGGCGAGTGTCGCGTTACAATGCATTCGCAATGTCGTTGAAGCACCGTAATTACCGTGAGTTTGTCTTGCCTCCCCTGACAACAAGCGCTGACAAAGAAATATAGCAAAAACGTTATACTTTTTCGAGACAAGGGGGCTTTTGCAGCGTGGCTTGTTTTAGGTTCTGCGACTTGTTTTTTCACTGCGACAAATGGTCGTGCAAAGAGAGAGGTAGCTAAGCGAGATACATAACAGCAATAACATTTGCTAATATCGGTTAAGTGAGACGTATCGCGTAGTAACGATATTTGGTTGCATTATACGTATATCACGTAACGCGCATATCTTTCTAGATTAAGCAGTGGCCACGCTAGATGTATACCTTTGGGAATTAATTATCTCGATCGGAATGAAAGCAACTTAAAAAACGGATTGTTAATCCTCTCTTTTCAATTTTCCTCTCTAGCCACACTGTCCGTTATTTCAGTGTATTCCCATTACTTATAATATCTCGAAATAATCGAACCTACGAAATAGAAGGAGGCAAAGATTTCAGAGATATCGAAGACCAAGCTGTAGTCGGGTCTCTCCGGTACTTTCCACGCGGTACACTTCCTTGGATCGATATTGAAAGCCGCGTGGCGCTAAATATCACGAGACAAAGGCATGCAAATGTTCGCGAGGATAACAAGTGCGGCAGAAACGTAGGGGACTGGGTTCGATGCGCGAGAAAGCGCGAACGCAACCGGTGCTTTTATTTTCGTAAATTATTTTAACCGTGTGTGCGCAGCATGCGCGAGCCTACGTTTTACAAACAGCAAAAAGTGAACGAGAACAAAAGAAGCACAGAGGAAGGAGAGGACCGAGGAGAGAAAAAAAGGGACTCGTGCACTCGTTACCGCTGGACGAACATATGAAAAATGCATGACGCCGGAAGGATCGTTATGCTAATTCGTTCGACGCCGCGGCAGTTTCGTGTACAAACTTGCTAGCCACGTCTACACACACGCGTGCAACACCATCGATCGTAATTAAACCTGTCCATCAGATTTCCATCGGGCGGCTGCTCGATTTCCACTTTCATCGTGTGTCGCTTCACCGCTGTCACGGTGTCGGAAAACGGGTTTCGCTAAGTTAGCTCCAAGGGTAGCTTCTAACAATAACGATATTCGACGTATGCGGAGGGTGGAACTTGATGGTGAAATGAGAAATTTTGCTGAGATTGTTCCGATTAATATCTCTGGGTTGACGTTTAGAATTTTGCGGATTCTGACGCGTCGCGGTGACGCGATGGCGAGTGGCGGTTTCGATCGAGCAGCGTAAATGTAACGAAGGAAAATACTTTTTCAGCTATAACGATCTTTACATTGTTATCTAAAGTTCTGGACAATTTTCGGTAATATTAATATCAAAAACTTGAACATCGATGTAATAGCCGAGCGTTAACTTAACCCGAACGTTTCCTCCCAGAAAGTTAATAAACTTGACCAGCATTTTTCGATCCTACTTTCGCAAAGACTGGAGCAGACGATAACGAATCGGTATAAAAGTAAATTGAGCGTACTGCGTGCATTTTTAATTACATTCCTCGAGCCTCGATGATGAATCTCGATGAATGTATGAATTACTGGAATGCATGAGCGCGCAAGCATGCTTTCAGATGCTTTAACACTATATGATTCTGTAATCACTATTAAAGCACTCCTTTTATTTTTATATCTTAATTATGCTCCTAGCTACGGATATTTAATATTCCTCTGCGGAACGAAAGATCTCCACTCTGTTACCGCGTTCGTTAAACAAAAACATTTAACAGCAGTACTTGGTTTGCGTGGCTAACGACGTTTGATCTTTCTACCAAATTCTCTGTGATTGACACGGTGACGGTATATTTGACAGAGTACGTATATAGACAACGTATCGGTACAAGTCGTGTACTTTATTCGCCGATAGTTCTATCGAACATCATTGCGGTTCGACTAAATTTACCACTTTCTCGCACGTATCTATTCAAAAATATATTTCAATCAAAAGAAATACGAATAGCACTCTGTCTGTATCCACCCGTACGCAAAGCACAAAACCGAGCTACTTATTATATCGTGATTCGATAAATCTCCCCTCGGTACCTGCAATCCACAGTGCGTTTAATATTCATACGTTCGAACGAAGATACCTAGCCATCATTAACCGACGATTACTATATCCCTGGAAATTTCACCGGCGTTAAAATTCCACCGAATGCGTTCTGATTCAACCGAAATATTAACACCATTGATAGGGAGCATTTCACAGCTACGACTCGGTTGAAGATAAACCGCTAATTGATGAAATTTGTCTAACGAGCATACGCGTGTGGTCCATATATAGAGCTAAAATTACCAAATGTTTCGAAATTTAATATCGAGCGAGGAACGTGCAAGAAATTAAGAATGCCTTTACTTTTAAACTACAGATCTTTCGACCTATTTACTCGATATATCGTAACATGTTATCCTATTTGCACCTCTAATGAATAAACCGATCGTTTCGAGCATCGCAGGTAGGACGATGTTCCAATGCGGATTAAACATTCAAAGAGCTGATTATAAATTTGCCGAACTACGGTATACGGGATGTTGCAATTCAGAAACGTTATATAAACTGCAATAAAACCGTGCGACTAATCCACGCAGATGCAATGCACTGTCCTTTTACCGTATCGTCCTTTTGCGCGTTGGAACAATGGTAAGAATGGAAAATGAAAATTCGACCGCAGCAGAATTAACTAGCAGCTTAGCCATGAGCAAGCGACGTTCTCGCGGTCGTGCAACTCCATCCATCGCGATGCATACGGAAATTGGGTCGAAGCGGAAGCCAAACGTCGACCACTGCGCGGAGGTCAACGAGAGAAAGTTAGTAGAATCGGTGTGTGCTTTGGTCGAGTCAGTAGAATGGATACGGTTGCCGGGGAAATCTACGAAAATCAGGTAAACGGAGACGGATAATAACTGTTGAACCATCGAATCCAGCGGAACTGTTCTGCGGAATAGTGAACGAGCCGAAATTTCCCAGGGAATCGTCCAGAATTCGTTCGACGAACGTACATAACTTCTAGTTTTAGTAAGGCGATTTTCTAGCAGCTCCCTCAACACGAACCCACCCCAAACGATCCTCGCATCCCCGATAATTGTACGAACTGTGTTAAGCGGCAGATGTTAAGTCGGATTATCGGGGAAAACTTTATGCATCCCTACGTACGGGCAGGAAATATTCATACGTTCGCGACGAGGGTTTCGCCGGAAGAAGGTGAAGATCGTGACGTTAATCCGACGACGCGGCCGTGAGATCCTTTGTTAGTGTTTATCGAGATTATGACGAGCACAGTGATTTCGCGTTGGAAAATGAACGTACAGCGGTATAAATAAAATATCTTGTCACTCGCGACTATCGTAGAAGGTTCGTTGAACAACGTCGCGTTAGCCCCGGATAAAACGATAATATTATATAAAGAAATAAGATAAAAGAAAAGTTTTTCGGAAGTTTCACCAGTCCGCAAAGAAAGGTTACGTACGAGATGAGAGGAAATGAAATAAATAAATGGCAGATAGTCTAGAATATGACTGGAACGTAAGATAAATAAGAAACGACCAAGAAATATTTTAAACAACGAAACGAAGAAGCACGGACGAACGTCAATAGACGAAATTATTCGAATATAATTTTTCTAGTTTCTGATATGCGAAGGGATCCAGCACTGCGGATGACAGTAATGAAAGGGCAAAGTTTGCGGGTCTGAGGCAATATAGAAAATCAGGATGGATTATCCGACAAGAAGACGACGCTGCTTTTCCGTGTGCTCAGCAAAGAAACGCGGGAAATATGCGGGGGATGCGAAAAGTTGTGGTACGATAGGAAGGAGGAGAGGAGAAAGCTAGTCGGCTCTTGTAAGCACGAAGAAGAATCGATGTTCGCCAACAAAGTGGTAATGCCGGGCCATCTGCTATTCGCCGGATATCAGCAGCCAACCAGTCGAGCGGAAGAAAATCGCAAAAGGGAAGAGGAAGAACAAATTCTAATGAATTTTTACCTTCCCTATTCGTCGTTTACTTAACGCTCCTAGAGAAGGCAGGTTTGAAATTTGAATAGAAGCGAGAAAAGATTTCGGTTCTAACAAAATTTATGTGAAATAGAGCACGTTACGAGACTAATATTTAATTTAATATTCGCAATACTGTACTTGCTTCTAAGATATACGTAGGAACTTTCAAATTTCTTACAACCATAATTTACGAATTATATTAATAAAAATATGGAATTTCTAAATCTTAATAGGAAGTTACAATCGTTCATAAAAGCTGTGATATCGTGACGATCTTAGATATTCTTTCCGAAAGTGGAAGAACGAAATATTATCGGATAAGGAAACTGCGGCGCTGTTGTTCCATTCTAAACGCGGTAGGATCAACGATTTTACAGTTAACAGGCTGTGCTGTAACGTTAACAACATTTGATCTCGTCACGGATAATTCCCTCGTTATCGGTGTATCAAGCATTGTGCGTTTCGCTCTCTTGCTCCCACTCATCGCGGGCATCGCTCTGTTACCAGAAATTCGAATATTAATGTGGACAAACGGGCAGCAGATTCGCGCTGAGCGTGAATCCAACTCCCCTTCTAATTCCAAAGCTTAATCCAATCTGCATGCAATTGTCAACGAGGCCGCACTACCGTCGAGCTGCTTGATTTTAATTAAACCCAATGCAGATTAAATCTAGGCAGTAAACACGCCACCGGCTCGGAGACAGATTAGAAACTCACCCTGGCCGCATAAATTAATAACGATCGGTGTCGATGCCTGTTCAACTTGAACTGTATCGAGCGATTAACCCATCAAAAGGGCAACAAAGGATCCCGTCCCGTTGAATTTACTTGAAATCTTTGTGTGCCGCTGGTGATTTCGTTAAAAATCCTCATTGGTCGTTTAAGTCAAATTTTATGGAAATATCGTGCATGACAGGTAATAAATCTAAATGACGAATATACGGCTGCTACGATACGAATTTTGTTGCATCTATGGAACATTTCAAGAGACGAAAGTGCGCGCAATATGCGGACATATATAAAATATCCGGCACTATATAATATTTAACAGGCAGAACGATTCTCTGCCTACGTTTTATTTTCTTAATCGCATTCGTAAAGACATAAGTTTGTAATTTTGTATTGCGCGGTTCAACGACCACTATATGCTATATAATTACAATGGAACATGAACCGACTGAATAGCTTTACAGCTCTCTACGAAAATGCAAATTACAATCCAAGCGTTTTATCCCCCGCGCACACGAGTACCACGAATAACTCGAAGAACGAGACAACCGCTCGACCAAGTAAACTGAAAAATAATCCGCAAAATAGCAAACGAAGACTACTCTTGGTAAGGAATACTGCTTTTAACAAATGCGATGATACCTTTGAATCGTTATGGGTCGCCGAATCCTACGATAATCGGGTAAAGCTGAACGATCGTAGAGCGAATACCGTACATTTGCATCAATTGTTCCAACAGTAAGGGCGACCGCGAGGCAAACGCAAACTTCAAGTATAAGCCGTATAGTTGGCGAAGTTTGAAGTTGCCCCCGGAGAGGTAAACTAATTAAGAAGGATTCGAGATAATTAATTCGTATGCCGGACGTTTGTTCCTGCTTCAAGAATACCGCTAATATTACGCGCGGCGATCAGCCGCCCTTCGCGGATCAAGCAGCCGTCTTCCACCAGGCGACGCGACGAGAGTTCCAACGAGAATATTTCGACCGTGCGGTATCCGGTTCCGGTCCCCTAATGAAACTCGGGACGATTAAACCACCTCCGAAGAGTAACTTAAAACTGGACACGTTCCAGTCCACGGACTGTAGCTGCGGAAGTAAACTCGTGAATCGTCTTCGGCGAAACGTGACACCATTATAGTCAACGGCGAAGTCGTCAACGATGCATTAAACGACTCAGGTAAGATCCTTGGATTCGAGAACGTAAATAGAACAGCGAGATGGTCGGAGGATTCTGATTCTAGCGATTGCGGTATGAAACGTCGGTGCATAGTGTTATAACTGTAATTATGCGTTAGGTGATCGAGAAGAGATCTTAGGGTAGGTAGAATAGGTAGGTTCGTGACTATTTTCATTCTCACTGTGAATATAGCAACCGATGGGGAGATATATTATTGCTCGAAGAAATCTCGAGTATGTCAATTTTGATACAATTTTGCGAATAAAGTAAAAATTTTGCCAGCAACGTCGCGAAGATTGTGGCAAAATTGTCGAAGCAAAATTATGTAATTTAAGGAAACGGCCAAGTAACTGTTTCCGTTTGTATCATGACGGACAACGAAAATTGCTGGAAAATTAATTTTCAAGTGTTGCATGTCGATTGTAACGAAAGTTTACGATGTACGAAGCAACAACAAGTTTGTAGATCTTTTCAAAGAAGATAATAACATAGCGTAGGAAGAGCAGGAGTTTGAAAGCACGAGTTTGAAAGCACGAGTATTACGTAGTTTGTGTTGCAATATCAGCTATAATGTGCTTTTTAAACTTCATCAAGGGAAACAAAGATTACATGTATATCGGCATTTGAAAATATGACGTCATCTGACTTATTGTTACTTCCTGCGAAAGAGCACAGAGATTAATTCCGTAACAGCGTTCACGATGAAAGCAACTTATTAATATTTCTTACAGCTTGGAAACTTACCGTTCCTTTGAATATTTTTTGCTCAAAGATATTAACAAGCAGTAAGCTGCACTTAATTACTAGTTTATATGTTTGACATTTTCCATTATCAGAAAATAATTTATTTTTTCAAAAATTCCTTTCAATTATAACTTTAAACTTAGAAAACATTTCCCATCGGAAAACTTTAATTAATTTTTCAATTTATACGTAGCCTGTTGTTCCATTATGCCTCGAAATTGCTTCGAAATATTTTCAAAGAAACTCTTTTCCATAATGTACGACGAAAAATGCATATTACAAAATTTAAGTTGCATAATAAATATTGCTCTGAAAGTTGTTAATTAATATTCCAGTCGACTGCATATCGCCAGCCGGTCTTACAACTTTTTTATCCCGTTTCTTACACTTTCCTTCACGTGCTGCTGCCTTAAATTTGTTACCGTATAAACACGCACTTTTTTCATTTGCATTCGTAACGCGCACTGATATCATCGATTATGAATATGTATCCCCTGGATAAGCAGAACGATTCTGTCCATTTTAATTAATGAATGCACTTTCGTTTTGCTTTTATCCGTCGTAACAATTTGTTCCTTATCGTTATCGGATATCGTTAGAAAAAGCGCGATCTATTTTTCATTTTTCCGGTTATACGCTGCTTATACGCTTACGATCGTGTGCCTCGAGTATATCGGCGAAAACGTATACGCCTTAACGAAGGCTATTATCAATCAGTGCGACAGCGAGTTTTATACCACGGCAGAAGTAGTTTCGAAGATAAAAATTCATAAGCTTACGGCCTGTTTCCAAGGAAGCGAACAGAAACAAGAAAATTCAAAGCCCCGTACTTTTTCAATCAATTCGAAGCTAACAGAATCATAACGTAGCAAGCCCCTAATTTCACGAGCATTACGTGTTTCATTCGAAAAAAGATATTCCCGGCACTGACGTCAAGAGATGATCGATTCACCGCGGAATGACCCAATGCTATAGCTTTCTCATGATCGACGGTACAATTATTGTAATATTTCTATTTCACGACTGCTGCACGGCGGCAAACGTATGCAATTAAGATAAAATTCAACGTGAATTTTTATTAAAGTCTTGCTTAACTGTTAAAAATATAAAAAAAAATGAAAATCAATTTCAATTAATATCTGCACCAGCGTTAAAACGTTACCGATATTAAAATTGGCTTTCATATTCGGAAGAGACGCTGCGAGCCTATTAAAGTTAATCAATTTCGGACGAAATTTCCCTCGTCCCAAAAACAACGATAGACATCCGGCTGTGCAAAATTCCCATCAAGGAAAAAATGCCTAATTTTTCCTAACAAGCATGCACAATGGACCCCTGTCCGTTCAACTATACCGTATCCTTATCGTCCGAAAGCGGCTGCCTCGTAATTGCTAGGACTGTAAGTAGCTAATAGTATTAGCACGCCAGGTTTGCCTGGTCCCGGCAACAATTAAGCTGAAAGGCACGTCGAGTCTTTCAGCAAGATGAGTAGATTAGCTTGTTAGTTTAGCTGCCGCGTTATACGCGATACACTTTCCCCCTTTGCCGATGTTTCCGCGGACGGACCACGTTTCCGTGTTTTCGCCGCGAGTTTCGCGTACCTTCGGCTTCAACAAAAATAAAGGGAGGCATAGACTCGACCATCGCGACGAAGACAACGTTGTTACGCGCGAATAATCAGCATGGACGAGGACAATGCGAGTGGAGCGACGCGAATTCTACAGGAACGCGGTCATTGGAGTGATCTCAGATGCGGAGAATTCGTCACGTTGACCACGGCTCTCGTACTCGCGTTCGAAACGTGTAAATAACGCGAAGTTTCTCCATAAACGGCTCTTTCGGTTTCACTCGTGCAAATACGCTTTATGCAAACTAAACGTTGCCATTTAAACGCATTTAAAATGCCACGGATTCTATATATTCGCGATTACGACTCGTGCGATTTGCTTTGTAGCTTCGAGATCGGAGAGATCAGTTTTTAGTGATTTTCTGGACAAATTTCTTTTTTCTTTCGAAGCTTGTAAATTTATTGACAAATTACTTAGAACTAGAATTATTTAGAATTGCACGAATATCTGCGGAAAATCTGTTCAAGGATAGATGGTATTATCCGAAAGTCTGGCGTCATTCGATGCAGCCAGCATAATGACGCACGAAACGTTGGAAAAAGAAACGCTGGAAATCGACCTCCGAATGACGATAACGACTGCCGGAATAGGAAGTTCCTACTCAGACATTAATAACCAGCGGAATCTCTTTTTCTCCAGGCAACGATCGTTCACTCGTGGTCGTTTTTTAAAAAGTTTATCGTTATTGCGACCAACGAACTGCCTGTATTATCTACGGGGCTACAATTAGGGGTACGACTCGATAGCAAGTATCCTACTGGCGAAATATTCAGAAAAATTGGCGAGTTAAAAGTGTACCCGCACGTTGTATCAGAATACGATATACAGATTTTATTTAGAGAAAGGTGAATCAATTAAGCAAGTTCAAATCCCCCTTTTTCTTTTATTCGAAATTTTATCTTTCCTATTTAAAACACTTCCTGCCGTATTAAGGAATGTTCGCGTCTATTACGATTTCTAATTGTTGCTTTAGCAACTGGAATCAGTTTCAAAGCGTGACTCGAAAAGTGAAAAATCTAGTCGTTTACTGGTAATCTTCGTGCTTCCTTAAACCTTATTAAGTGCTTCCTGTTCTTTTTTTTTTTTTTTTTTTTTTTTTTATTCGTACAAACTTCCTCGATAAAAGGACGGAAATAACACGGTGCAAATGATAATTGCATAAAAAAGCAAAGATCGCTATCCTAATCTTTCTCTACGTAAACTGAGAAAATTTCAAACGTAGCAATCAAGAAATTACCATAAAATTTATAAATTCTGAGAAGGAAATTTGCAACGATAAAGAGTAGCAAACGTAGCTTGAAATAACGTGGAGAGGGAGAAACATAAAGGACGAAACCGCCCACACCGTCAAAATCCTTTAAGCGAATGCAGCACGGTGTCGAAATAATCATAAAGGAGCCGAGTTTCTCGCAATGTCCGGATATTTCACCTACCATTTGCCCCGTAAAAATCATCATATTTCCAAGCATACTCGCGCTGTCGCGAATCATGAGGTGGCGAGGAAGAATAAAAGAGAAAAAAATAAAAGGAATCCCTGGAACGGAAACTTCATCGTTTCCTCGAGCTTTGCGCTCGGCCTGGAAAACGAGCGAACCATCGAAGAAGGGAATAGCGGGAATTAGAGCGAACGAAAGAAAAGGGGCCGATGGAACTCATTTATTTTACGTCCCGAGACCTTCCGAACGCTTTAATGCTTTCTCTAAACAAACTTCCTCGCTTTTGAAGCGGCTCTGTTACCTATTTAAACACACCATTCGCCGTTTTGCACGAGGAACGTTCTTGTAATTAAAGCGATCTTCCGATACGTGGAACGGCAAGACTTCGGTCCAAATGTACTTTGTTCGTACAAGCTCGCGTTGAGTTGGCTATTTGTGCCCGGATCCACGACTTTCTGTTTATACCGTGGAATAGGAAAATTAGCTATTTCCTCTTTTCGCTGCAGATCCAGATAGCTCGGTACGAAAGTTTAAAAATCTATCATTTCAGCCGCGATATCTCGCGTTCCGCGTAAAATACTACCTATCAATCTAAAACGCAATCAGCAGCGCAGGTTACATCGCTTTGAAATAGACGGAAGGAAAAACGAAACGTAAAGAGAAAGTGGCAAATTCAACAATAAAAATTGAAAAGCGAAAAACTCGAAATATACTCTGACAAACCGAATATCAAAAATTCCAGAGGTAAAAAATACCCGTGCCAAGGTGTGGATCGCGAAAAAGCTTCACCTGGGCAACGCGATTCGAAACGAGAGCGATCTGTCACCGATCTTTGACAAATTTTATCATCGATATCGTGATCCATGCGCGTCGAATTTTTTCAGACAGCAACGACGCTTGAAAAATTTTCGTGAAAAAGTTCCGAGAGAGAAAGAGAGAGGGGGGGGGGCAGAAAGGAGCCCCCGTGCCTCCTGCTGGCCAAGTTGAGGCAATCGAGATGTCTAAACAAACTTCAGAAGGCGTCGTCTCCGACTCTATTTTAAGCTGGCCGAGAGTGCACAAGGGGAGATCGTGGCTGTGCCAATATTTGCCACGGACTAAAATGACATATCGTTGTTGTCGGAACGCGCCATTAAACATTGCAGCAGCAGACTTTCACGGTGTCGCGCGACAAGGCGCATTGTAACGCAAATAATGTGCCGGCGCGGTATCATAGAAATCATCGTTGAAATGGCTGTCCGTTTCGACCTGGCAAAAAGGGATGGGAGCATCAGGGCTAACGTGGTCGTGGCGTTACATGGTCAACATGGCTGTTAACCGTAACAGGACGAACAATCGACGTAATCGCACGAACCACTTCATCATGGAAAACACAATCCCTTGCGTAATTTCACTGGACGTATCTCTTCGTCGCGTGTCTTATTACCGCTAATCGGATTATGATATTTTCATGGAATATGTATCGGTCGTATTGCCACACAATTATTACTTGTTCGATAAAATAAGAGTGACGATGGTATCAACGCATTATGAACGGATGGTTGGACGATCGATCAAGAGCGATTATGATTCGCTAACAAGTGGTAATACACAGGATTGATCGTAACACGACCGAGCAAGGAATGATTCTACATGAGGAAATAAGAAAAAATTTACATTTTTGACTTTTCTTTTCGCGTTAGACTCTTTTCAGTGATTTCTTATTCGTCTTAACTTTCCAAGTCGTCTGTACGTAGAAAATAACGAAAGATGATTAAATGAGATATTTGTCAAGTAATGTGAGAAAGTAGTAGGACGAAGGAACGTGTTTCGGTTGAGGAAATTTTGGGGAAAGCTAACAAGGCTAAATATTCTTGACACAATGAGCCAAATTTGACGAGGAAGGTAAGGTGTTTTAACGTACTATACACGCGTGTACCTTGCCTCGTGTGATCGCGACGTGGAACTGTAGAACAAAGTCGCTTAAATACGGAATTATTACGTTCCATTCGCGAAAACCAACTTTGATATACGATTACGTTGTTTCATCCTTGTCGAAGGATTACATTTGATTTCATTTGATAACTGAATTTCAATCACACTCTCGTGATTCAATGGAGATGCTTCAACGCGCCGCGCCGCGTTAATGCGTCAATTATAAAATATTATCGCGAACGATCAAATTTTGGATTACAACGTTCGAACTAATGCATCGCTGAAAGCCTTTCGACGAGCAAAAACCAACGTAACTTGGCTGACAATTTTGTTACCGTTTATTCCCTGCAATCTGTTACTCAAGAAAAGGTTGGTCGATACACGTGTGAATACGCTATATCACAACACGACATATCCAACGTTGCCGTAAATTCTTTTCACATAATCCGTGACACGATTTCAAGATCGCATCTCATCCTCTCCGACATCTCAGTATCGAAACAATATTTTTTTCAAAGCAACAGGATGTTTCGAAAAAACTTTGATTCTTTTAACGTCAGCGTATAATCGCTTTCAAAGTGAAAGATACGGAGCTTGCTCTTGATTCGAAGAATCATCCAGTGATGAATTTGTCAAGCACCGTTATTCAACGTTGCCTTTGACTGTGCAACCGGCGCATACATATAGTTGCCCCGATGCAGGATTAATTTCATTTAACCCTCTACTTCACTCTCTACGCTCTAGCAATTTGATTGCCCTTCCGGTCGCTAGCACTCAAGCATCGTGCATCCATGCTATTAATGCGTCGACATTACAAAGCCATCGATAACAATGACTGTTCGCTTTTGCTAGTCACCGTGTTGTAAATTTCATTCACCGTGATTAAATTCGATGAAACACGCAAGAAACCTTGTACGTTCTCTACTGAAAATTGTAAAAGCAATCGGTTAGTCGAACCGAGTAATTTTCCTCTATAGACACAGTTTCACTTGCGTTAATCGCGGCAATCCTTTCCCTATACGTATTACACGCTATAAATTCATAGCCTAAACTTAAGAAAAATTATTAATCCTTGGTTTTCAACAATAAAGCATCCGAGCCGAATTCTAGTCAGAGTATGCGTAATAACGAAGGCAAGATCGAATAATTTTCGCAACGAACGTCATAGATAGTTATCCAGGGGTAAAACGATGCATCTCGATCTCGATTGGAAGGAAAAATGAACGGCAGCATGAAGATAGCCTAATCGACGCTTCAATTGCAACCTTATCAATTTGATTGGCCGTATAACGGCTCTATCTACCTAACGAGAACCGCTCCCGCGCCATTATTCGTCCCGGCATTATCGATTCATTACCTCTTGAACGCGTAACTCGACGTCCTTTGTTGCGGCTCGCTGAAAATCCACCAGCTATAGTTTACTTTCCCGAAATTCGCGCCTCTCGCACGAAATGGAACGATGAAAGGTAACGGGAAACCGGTGGTTCGCGTTTTGTTGCTCGACCACGTAACTACAAAATTTAACATTACACGCTTGGAATTTCAGCAAACGTCGTTAATTTCGTTTTACGCGATATTTTCAGAAAAAACCATTTGAAACTTTTGATCGTCTCTGCCCAGAAATGTAATTTAAATATAAGTTCCCATTAATATTCGGTACACTTTGATAAATTGCAAATGTCGATCGTTTCTATATACTTTCGCATATTGTTACAGTTTGCGAGACGCTTTACACTCGTCTAAGTCAAAATATTCCGATCGCAAAATGCACGTCGATCGATGTAAATCTAATAGCGGCTGATAATATAATAAACCAAGGAGGCGATTTCGTAGAAAAATTGACGGGAAGTCGACAGTGGCCAATTCCCTATTGACGTAAAATCGAACGATGCAAACACAATGTCGCTGATTAGCGGAATTATATTCCTGTTACGAGAAGTTTGACGCCGGCTGGCGCGGTTCACCGTCAAATTGAAACTTCGTTGACTGATTTATCGTTGGAGAAAGAAACGACGACAGAAAATTAATTAGGAGTTCGTCGCGATCGCGAGAAACAAGCTACTGGAACAACGATGCTAAGGAAAAATTTCAAACTTTTACGGGACGTTCGCATAGTTGAACCAAGTGTGTGTACGATGTGCGCGCACAGCGCAGCCTGTGACGATGAAAAAATAAAAGAGGAAGGATAAAACAGCGTGATGGGGCAGAAGAAAGTAACGCAAGAGGCAAAGACCGGTTGGACGAGGACGAAGCTCGTTCGTAATCTCTTAAAAAGCTGAAGCACCATTTTATTCCATCATCCTCCGGTTTTTTTACACGATACGTTAGGCGTTTTATCTGTGTTTAAGCGATTGGAAATGACGATCGATATTTCACAACGTAGTTGGAAGAAAGACGGAAATGAACGTCTTCGATGAGAAACTACTGGCAAGATGATCGCTGTGCTGCATAAAGCGTTACGTAATTTATGTTTACGGTATTTCCTGTACCATCGAAAGTCTTAAAGAAATTCTAACCAAAGTCGTAAATTTGAAGAATTTCTTCGAGCTAATATAATATGGTCGACGACTATTTTTCATGTGGTTCGCGCGTAAATAAAATTGTTCTTCGTTTGTCTTTCATATTTTTAGTCTTTGACGACAAATCTTTCAGGCGGTTGATCTAAAATCACCTGTATAGAGGTTGTCTAAAAATAATTGCTGATACAGTTCCAACTAAAACGAACCAAAGCACCTGCTCCTAATCTTCCGAGTTCTTTGCTCGAATAACGAATAAACTTGCACAGACGAAAGTCAACGGACTCTGTATATTCGATTGTGACATTGAATCGTAAGTACTCGAGTACTAATTATTTGTTTCGCAACGATAAGTGAAGAAGCTCTCGGGCGATCGTCGGACGTAAAAAGGCCAAGAAATTCTTCCTGCAAATCTTCCTAGTGCCATTCACCGAGCCATAATTCCGTGGTTCAACAGAAGCACAATTCAGCGTTTCTCCATTGAAGAGAGGCGGACAAGATGCAGCGAGCTGCTCGAGCTTTCAAAATTCCCGGACAACGACGTTCATCGTCGACAGGTATCGCAAAAAATACCATTAAAGAGGAGTTTACGTAGCGCAAAACGACTGGAACGACGCAGCGTTGAGCGGCAAAAACAGGCCACGGGGACGTCAACGGGCGAAATTAACAATGGTATTAAGCAACATAACCGGAACAGAAGCAAGACGCGGCGAGACAGTAAACTAGCTTGGCAAAGTTGAAGCGCATTGCGTCTCCACCACTTCGTAACGAAGAGTAAATGAGTCTTGCCCGAGTTCAATTTGTACCTACATCTGTTACGGTTTCTGCTGCGGCGAAACTCGAAAAATAACCGTGATAATTGAACGAGAAAAAAGATAACATCGACGCAGTCGAGTAATAAATTGAAATTAGAAGAGAAGCAAGAAGCGGGACGAAGTATGAAACGAAGCGAGAGAGTAAATTTTGCGACGACGTCGAAAGAATACGTTTTGAGAATGAAGGAGGATGATGATGAATAAGTGTGGACGAGGCGCTTCGTGTTTCCATTTCAAGCCAACGGCGGAGGAATTTACTTCTTTTCGCTGAGAACAGCGGGATGCGAAACTCTTTTGAAATGCAACTATTCTTGGATAATTTGATATCTGGTTAATTTAAAAATACGAGGAAAACGTAATACGCGCGTAGAAGAAGAACGAGAAGGCAGTTTCAAGAATAAAGTTAGAAGTACAAGTTAGATACAAATTTTTAATAATCTACGCCAAACTTGGAGAGTGAAACTCTAGGCGGTTGTAACTCGAGTATGAATCACCGACGCAAATGGTCACTGGCTGTAAAATTTTCCAACAGCGAGATTCGCGGTAGAATAATCGACGAGCGATAGAACAAAAATTGAAACGGTGCAGGCATTTTTATCTTAAACTATCTACGTTTCTGATAGAAAGGGAACACGTGTTACGCCAAATGGTAAACTCCTTGGGAACGTAACATCGCAAGGTTTCGTCGTTTTTTTTATGGCCGTGTCCGAAGCAGTTCCATCGCGAGACCGGATACTTTCGATTAGCCAGGGATGTGTGTATCGCGTACAAGTTCAGTTCAGCACGTATTCCAGCCATCCCTTCGCTCGACGAAGTAATATGTAACCTGCTTGATAGTCACGACGCGCATCCCTGTCATCGGGCGCGAAACTCTGCTTTCCGCTTGTATCGCGCGAGAGAAGACACCGGAAGAAGATGAGGCAGCTGCGTGTCTCACGGTTGGAAAATCACTGAACTTGGGGCTTTATAACGCAACGTCGATAATCGAGATACGATAGAAAGCTTCTGAGACGCCTTTAAAACGTTCTACGCCTGATCGAAATTTAACGAAATCAAAGTCGATTGGTAAATTTAAAATGCAAATCGGAATTGTCGGCCAGTGATCGCGAAGAATCGCGGTACTCGCGACAGCGAGACAGACAAAAGAGACAAAGGAAAGATAACGTTTCCACCACTGACGACGATTCATGCACACATCCATAAACCGCATATTAGCCGCGCTATCTGCTTATCCGAACGCCATCTCGTCCCACCAAAGCTTAATTACTCCATTCCAATTAATGCTAATAGTATTACAGATCGCAGCGTCCCTTACACGATAATGCGGCCCGTAATAAGGTGAACCGATCGCATCCCCTAATTAGTGGCGATGCACGTAACCCACCGCAGGAAACGAGAGAATAGCCGATATGAAAACGCGTACATCTACGTGTGGACGCGGGATTCGTCAAGCGAAAACGAGGCCAGAAAGCTAACCCGCCTTTAATTGGTACATGTTTCGCGTTAACATCTGTTACAGGGCTACGCGTGCTTCTGCCGCGAGCGCACGGCCAAAGGTGGATTAACTAATTAGAATGGCGTACGATCCGACGTGACCCAACGATTAAGATGGTACAGTCGACCTGAACTTAAGCACGATGTAATCGTCTTAGATCCGTAACGACCATCGGGGCGGGCGAGCATTAATCTTCGAGCGTGTCTGGGACTGCTTGATATGCCGCCGTGGATCCTCCGGTGATCTCGTGTCGGCCACCCCAAACCGGAGGAATCAGCATCGTAGCAGCCCGGGTACATCGTGTACTCGCGAGAAAGCAGCTCTAACGTGTCGCTGAAATTACCTGTGTATCTCACCATTTTTAGATTTGCCATTGAATTCTAGAGCATACGAGGCAGAGAAATTTGATACGCGATAATAGTAGTCGTACATTTACATTTGTTACTTTCAACAAGAACCCAGAAGAAAATGCGATATCGCAACGCATTTATCGAAAACGCATATCAGTATCCAATATCGTTACCAAGCAGCTGCCAGAAATTATCGATATTACTCGAAACTTCAGTGGAAACATTCTCTAATTTCACGGTTTCCGCGCTTGTCGCCAAATTTTCCTTAACAATTTAATCTACTTTCGAACATGCCAGTGCACGCGGACCACCGTACGAATATACGCGAGAATACGGTCACGTGTTTCACAAGCCATGAAACACGAACAGTCGGTCTTTCGCGCTATTTTCGCCGTACGTGATGACATTACGTAGGTATACGCGATTTCTCGCGTGCCCCCGGAAAGAATATTCACCGTGAACGGACGTCGCCCTCCAATTCCACGTTCGATGTAAATTCCCATGGAGACGCGACGCGTGCATTAAGAATCCCTATAAAAAAAAGCGAAGACCCCGGTGGTAGTTTCAGCCACGAAAGCCAGGGAAAACGTGCATTTATTACGAGTTAAACGACAGCTTGGCTTTAAACGTTCTCTCAAACGGTCGCTTAGAACATTCTTTCGTCCCGAACAATCGTAATTGAAACATTAAAAGGCTATTACGCTCGTGTAATTACGCATTCATTATCGTCGTTGGTCACGATACTATTAGGTAGCAGGCGTACGACGCACGAGCGAAAAGAGGGTGAAGAAATATAAAAAAAAAGAGAGAGGGTGAAGCAAATGGGTGGCAACAGCGGCATAATCGACGAGTGAAATTCATCGTGTCCAGCACGCTGAAACGCGAGAGTTCGACAAACTCGTGCCAAACACGTGACCTCAGCCAGAGTTCGCGGAACCCGGCCCTCGTTTGCTATTCAAACCATGATCCGTTGCCCGGCTATGGGATTCCTTTTTGGTTCTACCTGCGAATACCTCGTCGAAGATGCGATATGGGACCGAGCAGCCGCTACATCGCGATCGATAAATCTCTACCTCGCCCCTATTAGAATCGGTATCGTCCCAAAAACCACCCTTCTAGTCCGATATCTACGTCGAGAAAACGCGAACATAATTTTTAATGCAGGGAACTATCGATCTGTAATGCGCATCTATAAATATAAAATACACAGACGATTTGATCTCGTCGAGAAGAGAATGGAAATTTTGCTTACTTCGTTCGATAAAAAAAAAGACGACTCGTATCTGAGAATCTTTTACGACTTTTTTAAAGCCTACAACGATACAAAAATTAGATTTAGACACGAACGACCTAGTTTAGGTGCGGTCGATCGATATCGCGTGAAATAAAAGATTATTTGAAGATTAAATAAAATTCTTTCGCGGCGATCCTTCGTTATCGATTTATAGACTACGGCGAAAAACAGGCAACGAAACGATCAACGATACGATAGATGTAGTCTCTTAGGGCTCTGAATATATCATACGGCTAGCTTGTAAGGTGCAACGTATGTGGTGGTACGGATCAACGAAGGAATTAGGCCCGAGAGAGAACGAATCCGGTGTCCGCGAATTACGACACGTACATCGCTATCGAGTCTGCAGTCGCCAGAACCTAGCGGTTCGTACGAAAGGCCTGAGAGGCAGAAACGCAGATCTGCGTTCGTCGGATAATTTCTAAACTCTGATTTCTGACAATTTCAACCATAACGTATCTAACGCGAAATATTCGTGTCCGATGACGTCTGTTACGAATCCAATTGCCTTCAGAACGTTGTTCCTGGCGGAAGAAATTGCCTTTTATCGCTCTACGTAAAAATAAATGTGTATTTAAAATTTACAAAGTTTCTCGTCTTTTCGATATTCGTGCGATTTTCTTTTCGAAACATTCCTGGCTGGATCGTGTTTCTTTAAACAACTGCCGCTTTCTCCCCCATCTGCCGGATTATTCGAAATTTACTATACTCCGCGGAATCGTTCCTTTATTCCTATTCTGGCTAAAGCCAACTTACAACGTGTACCATTTATCCGAGGAAAACGCGGCCTCGAGAAAGGCCCTGAAGGAAAAAACCACTTATCTCTCGCCACTTCTCAATTACTCCATAGGAGCCTTACACCTTCAAGCACCCTGTGTAAACGAAACGACACAATTTCCAGCGTTTTCGTTATACAATATCGAACGAAGCGTTCTCCTGTAAAACAAGAATAACCCGAAGAAATGTACGCACGCTATGTTACTTTCAAAATATACGCGACAACTGTGCCGCTCTTTTGAATATGCAAATGGGACAATAAGCGTGTCCCCGAGTTGAAGGGAAAAAACTGGAACGAGAAAGTTTAAGGTAAGGCTGCAGGGAGAAAGAGCAACGATAGGAAAACGATCGAGGATAAAGGAGCGAGGTCAGGTAGAAGCAGCGTCTCGATTTACGTTTTACGAAGTTAATTGAATGGGTCCTCTCTCCCTTGTCGTAAGATCGCTTATAACGACGGGGGCGGAACGGAGCCTATGGAAGCGCAAAATGGTTATTATCTCCGGCGCCGCAGACATAGCTGGCTGAGCTTCTGATTTACGAGCTGCCCTCTCGACTTAATCCTCGCATCTACCCACTCGTTCCACAGCGACGATCCTCCTGTGATCGGTGCTGCAATTGGTCCTCGACTTTTCAGACGCCGACCAAAGACATTAACACGGTGGACGCCTGTTTCGAAGCGTAGCGATCGATGCCTTTTGGGATCGGACTCTAATCGGTCGTGAAAAGCGACTGATAGCAACTAAGATACCGTGTACGTCCGATCGAACTAGCCTTATATTGGAAATCTTACTTTCGCTGAAAAGAGATTTCCAGCGGAATGGCAATTTTAAAAGAAGAAGAATCCAATGATTTTTATGCCGTCTTCGAAAAGGAAGGAAGCGTCTCGATTCGATGTGTATATATATATATATATTTTTTTTGTGTATGTTCGCCGATTTTCGTATCTTTGGTGTAATTCTCGTTGGACTCGTTAAAACGATTTCTGCATTTTCGTTTATCGCAAACCATTCTTTACTAGCATATACGTAAGATCGAAGGGAAATAAATTTTAACGTCATATTCGGGATTGGAATCCTATCTTCCAAGGATAACGCGCAATCTTTCACCTTGCAGCAATCCGCTCGAGTACCGATGTTACAAGCATATTAGAAATCGAATAGAACCGAGCGACGACCCAAGCGACGTTCCTCTCCAGTTTTCGTCTCAAATACGAAACTTTGTCGTATCGAGCGATCAAACGCTAATATAATAACCCTGTCGATGCAGAAAAAAGATCTTCGACCCGCCAACTTACATGCAGCCTATCAATCATAATCCGTGGAAGCGGGCAGCGATAAATTTTCAAATGGAGCAGAACCGAATTAAGACTCGCGCAACTCGTTTTCCACGACATCTATCCGATACAAGAAACTTCGTGATAGGATCTGGCGCCACTTGCTGGCTCAAAAGTTGCAACTGTAATCAGGAAATTCTCGTGGAGGGCTTACGGACTGTCTAAGGAAATTTCTCCTCCGGCTTGACAAATCGCGAGCATCAGGAACTCGTTCCCGAGACTCACGGGCTCTTCCGGTTTTTCACGGAGCGGCTGTTCGCCCGGACGAAACAAACCGCTCAATTTGTGGTCCGGCAGCCGAACGAATGACCCTCGGAGCGGAGTTTCAGCGAGTTTACGTATCGGTTCGAGACTTATCCCTAGCGGGCTGAGCCGGATCGCGTTCGTAAATGGCGCCATTTTTCACTCGGTCCGATCAAGCTACCTCCGATACATAGTAAGATGTCGTTAACACGCACGATTGCGGCGTCGCTTGATCCAACGTACTTAATTCGCCATCGTTCGCAACGTTCCTCCATCGTCCCTTCGGTTTGACCTCTTTCCCCAAGTTGCCCGGCTTTGCACGCTGCTATCGGAAGCTAGTCCCTTTCGGGATTTTTTAAATCTCCTTAAGTACTTTGAGCGAATATTTAGTTAAGTGCGTTTTAATTAAGCGAAGATGCTCGAGGGGAAATAAAACTTGAAATTTACGTTCGAGCGGCGTAGTTACTTTTATATCGAAGTTTCTCTCACTTACGGAAATTAGGAAGTTGAATGCCAGTCCTTGAGTCTTCCACGGGTAACAGCGTGAATCTGCATACCTGAAAAGAAACAACTCGTTAGTGAAAATGACAAAAATCGGCTCGCTACTACAAATCTATTCTCTCTAAAGCTCGATAAGTAATCATTGCGAAAATTGACAGGTAATTAATAATTTTCTCCAATCACCGTCTCACCGTCTGCGATCAACGAATGACGAATTCGAATAGGACGGCTTCGTCCCAAGCCCGCGAGCGTATTCCCGCAGTTTAATCGCGTTATATCGCGATAAGCTTCAATCCGATTTGGCCAATTCAATTTTACGAATCCTTTCGCAGACGTGCCGAGATCGTATCGCGTTTAATAGACATGCCCCGCCATCTCGCTCAGAACTAATAATTTCCTACGTGAATAACAAACCAGCCGTTCCATCCGCTTAAGTACCCATTACCGAAAGAGAACTTGGCCTCGCAGCTACGAAACCGTCCCCGTATTATACTTCATTTCAATTTCAACTTGCCAACTTCGTGATTCCGCCTCATAACTGTTGAAACGTTTTAAAGTGGTCATGAAGTTGCCAATAAAATAAACATTCGGCCAAAGTTTCCGCGTAGAACTTTTCACTTTTGCACGATGCGCGAACATGTATCCCACACTGGGGCCGTACGAACGAACATGTACCCGACGCTTAACTCCTAGAAAAATGAAGTTTCGCTCGCGTGCAACGTCGCCCGACTAAAGTTTTACGAGGACTAATCCGCCGGTATTGCGCCGGAAATTTTACTATCGTGATAACGTAGCGTACCAATATCCACGCGACACTCGAGAATTTAATATTTATGTGTACAAGGAAAATTAGTCGCGACAGCTAGGCGATCAATTTTAACAAAATACTTGGCGTCCCGCGCGTTAGTTTTTAAACACGGTACTAGACATCGCAAATTTTTGTACGAACGACTATTACCGAGATACGATTGTTAGGATTACTCCATGCTAATTATCCCTTTCTCCGTGTTCAAAGAGCACCAACTCGGTTGATCGTTGGAAATAACTCTAGCAACGCCAAATATAAAACGCATTTGGTTTAGCCAATCGCGAGCTGTGTCGAGGAACAAATCGATATTCGAATTTTCAGAGTCTATGATAAACGATGTACTTCAACCGTAGAATCCTTACTTACTCCAATTTCCAGTAAATCGACGTTCGCCTACCATTCTATTTCTAATCGAACGAAAATAGAACGAAAATTAAGAGCCCGGTTCATTTGCCAACCGTGCAAACTTAATTTAAAAAAAAAAAAATCCTCCAACTCTGCTTTTATCGGTAGCCAAAATAGAAGGCCGAAGGGATAGAGATCAAAAATAAAACCTCCATCCTCTCGGTACAAGATCATTCACCCTGGAACGTAAAATCGCGCAAATCTGAATTTACAAAATCCCCGCCTGTTTACCCTGCCGATTCAACGCCATCCCTCTAGCCGTTTCAAGATAAAACCTTAAAAAAAGAGGGAGAAAGGCAAGAAAAATGAAAGAGATCAGAAGCACAGTCCAAATTCTATAGGAAATGAAAGCCTGACCCTAAAAGACAGGCAGCCAACTCGATCTCGTCACTCGAAGTCGACTGCTACCTCTGTGGAAATTGAAGTCGGACGCGAAAGGGACCATCTCCGTATGTAGGCCACCGACAGCAATAACACTTTTTCCCCGGGAATACTTTACATCGACGTCGCGCCACACTCTCGAGATTCTCGTGCGACGCTAGCGGTCTGATCCGAAGAGGAAAAGAAATACAGGGACGAAGGATCGTGGAATCCGTGTATAGGATTTTCACAAACGAAAGGAGCGATCTTAAGGCTAGAGGATCCAGTGTTCGAAGAGGAGCGACCGATCAGAACCTGTCTGCCTTGGCTTTCGAGCTTCGTAACCACGAGGAACGGCCTTGAGTGTCGCGGATTCCACTTTCACAAGCGACTTCCGCCCACCACCGTGGAATCGATCCGCGTCCTCGCGTATTTTTTCTCCTCTTTCTTCTTCCTTTTCTCCGTCCTCTGCCTCTGTCTCTCGTTCCTCTCGTTCCTCTCGTTTCTCTCGTTTCTCTCGTTTCTCTCGTTTCTCGGCCCTAGCCTGTCTCCCGTTGCAGCTGCAACGCAACCCTCCGTTCCGCCGGGGAATGTTATCCAATGGAAGGCAAAACGAAACATAGTTCTTTTACGGTTGCTCGATAGTAAAGAATACGACCGGAGTCACAGGGGAAAGCGTGTACAAAATGCTATCTGTTATTCGAAGAAATACGACTGGCGTGGGAGAACGCTTCAACTAGAATCGATAAGACGAGAGGCGGAGGAGAAAGGGAGGATGAAAATAAGACGGTTTCGTGTGTGCTGCGCTGCGTAATTTCTGGAGTTCGTGACAGATGATCTTAAGATACGACGAATACGCGAGAAAGAAGTATTAACGTTTCGAAAGGATATGAAAGTTATACGAGCAGATCGTCGTTGTTTTCTTAGTCGTGAAAATCTTTTTCTACAGCGAGATCTTTTCCCTTGTTCTGGGAAATCTGCGAACCTTGAATCGCCGACATTGGATCGTATCTTTTATCGTCTTTACGCGTGTACAGCTTTTATAACTATTAGGACTTTCATAATCGACTCGACATGAAAATGTTCAGATTGAAGGAGACCTTGAGCAAAACACTGTGCCGTGGACGCCCTTTTCACACAGTCTCGATTTAATTTAGTCACGAGATGGATCATCGTCTAAAGAAACTTTCTTAACTTCGTTTAAGTTTCCCTTCGTGAAAAAGCAAATAGATATAGGAGAAAGTCTCGACAGTTGAAATTCTGAATTCTCGTCTCATGCTTTAATTGCATGTTAATGACAACTTTTATAATTAGCATTTCTTCGACTAATGTAATAATTTTGTTCTGCTAGATCGACAAAACACCGCCACGGGTACAATGGTGTATGGAACTTTCTCCTCGGTCTTTCGACAAATTTCAAGATCCAAGATCTTCCAAGACCACGCAAACAGACCCGTAGCTCCTCAGCGTCGTTAGAACTGTAGTTCTACGCAAAACTGACCGAAACCAAACCCATTACGTTTCACACGCCAGGAACTTCAGCTCGGGAAACACGAGACCGTGTTCACTACGGGTCACCAGATTCCAGCGTCGCCAAGTTCCATCTACGTTCTGCGACCGGCCGACCGGCCAGCGCACGTGACGTAAATTTGGTTCAATGGTCGGCGAACGAAGAGCCGGAAGGCTCGTGCAACGTAAAGAAAACGGGATTGCTGGCCAACTCTGCTACCGAACTGCAGCGCTTCGAGAACGCGCGTACTTACGAAAAGCGATACGTATCGAGTGGAATTTCGAGCGGTCGTATTTCTCCGCGTGCACGTGTGCACCACGGAAATCCGAGCGATGCCTCGACTTGTCACGCTTGTAACGTTAGCTCGTAATGTGCACGATTTAATAACGCGTACGGGACGGTATTGATCCCCGCGGGAACTCCGCTCACCAACGCTCGACCGTGCTCTACTCTAACTCGCTTCCTGACGCGATAATTAGATAGGTTGTCTCGATAAGAACAGTTTCAGCCGGTTCTTTCGTGCCGACGATGTTAAAAGACGACACCGGGTCCCTTTAACGAGGATATCGTCGTAGCTTCGACGAGCAGAGGGTGGCTTTTAGAGTTAAAGAAATTGCTCGAGAACCATCGAGATATCTAGGGTTTCGGTTGTTTGAGAAAGAAACTAGAAATCAGAGGAATAGGTAGAAATTGGAAGAATAGATGGAGATTGGAAGAAGGAAAATATAAATTGCTTGCATCTTCTATTTTACCGCTCGGTCATAGGGAAATCAAATCTGTCGTAATCTTATCGCGTCGATCTATCGTGTTAAAGATTATGACATTGCACGAGTTAAAAAGATAGAAAAGGCAGGAAGACAAAAGTTAATTTTGCATGGAAAGTGCATTTATTAAAACCGAAACTGCATTGTGCTCTCGACAAGCGATAAACTAGGTTCGACTAAAACGTTTCGAAAATCGTGCGATCGTGACTGTGAAATGACTTGCCCCAAAGCTTTTTCGAACGTCGATTTACGCCCGATTCACGCTGTGTCCACAACTGAACAGCAGTCGTTGGAAAATCGGCGATACAGCGGAATGGAAGGCAGTGTATTTGCGACAAATATGATGGATTGCCTGAATGATACGGAATGCGGATCCTTTCGCTGAAAACGCATTGTGCGATATTTTCTCTCGAACGTGCGCACTCGACAAATTGTGCGGCGCGAATGGAAGTTTCTGTGCCTGTGTCGCGCTCTTAAGCGAAATCTATCTCGTAATTATGTCATAGCAACAACTTGGAAAGTGAAAAGAAAGAGGCGTAGGTGAGAAACGAAGTTATAAATCGCGAGCAACTTGAAATTGTTCGAAGAAAGGAGAAAAGTGGGAGGAAAGTTCGCGTAGCAGATGATTTTCTGCTTTGTGCTTCGTTTCAGAAAACTTGCCGAAACACATTTTCGTCCGTGCTTTCGCTTCGTCGTTAAAAGAGACGCTGAAATAGGTTTTTCCACGGGCGAGGAAAGTTTGATGTAACGTTGAAAGTAAGATGCAACCAAGCAAATACGCGAGAGTCATGTTTCTCGTAAAACTTTTACCGCCAATCGAGACAAAGATCGACGAAGCGTTGATATACGCGAAAGACTCGTCGTAAAATCGAAAAAATTTCAGCCGCCAGGAAAATCGATTTATCGAGGGCAATAACTTTTCGAAACTCATCGGGGAATCGGTGGATGGAAAAAGAAAAATCCACCAAATGCCCATGTAGAATCTCCGGTTGAAAATATATACGCAGAAGTATGCGTCGCGTAATTCTGTTAGTCGAATGCCAGTTAAAATTGAACTCTCGTTAGCGTTGAAAGTTGTACGATTCAATTTAAAATGTACACGTAAGGGGAATCGTTATAGAAAAATCTAATTAAAAACGGGAAAATGTGAAATCGGATGATATATGGAAATATCGGTATGCGCAAAATTTTTGGAAGGAAAATTTCAGTTTATTAACAAAGTTCGCCGAATATAAATCTGTATAAATTTGATCAACGATCGAATTATCACCATGTGACCTGACTAATTTTCACTTCCGTTCGTAGCATAGAATTTTTAGCATAGAGATCGCTACTTGCAAGATAGATTAAATTATTTTATCGATAAAGCCTGAATTTATATATCCCGATAATTCCGATTTTTAATTTGTGTAATCCCACGGCTATATACATCGCGGTACGATCGCAACTCCATTTCCTGAAGACTAGGATTTCTCTAATCTACGGATCACAAGCTCGAAAGGGGTTGCAAATGATCGAGAGCGTCTCTAGAGCGTCCGCGTGCTATAATTATTTTTCCAAAATTCGGAAAATTAAATTATCCACAAACGTACTTACTTTCCCTAAGCTGATCTACATATCGATTCCAATCTAGCAGTTACATAGCTGCCTTAAACGACCACCGCAGCGTTCAACGCTCGGCCAAAGCGATCGTCAGGAAACAGAGCGTATACCTGGCATTCGACAACTATCGCAGCTATTCACGGGTATTAGAATGGCGGACCGTGCGAGTGGAAAACAAATGGTACTAGTCGTAACGATGATTAATCGTAAAGGGTGGCGTAGGACGTGGTTAAGCGTGGTTAATCATCCACCGCGGGACCAGAGGATTCCCTGCGCGAACCGTGTGACAGAACTACGGCGAACCACGATTGTTTGACAGATAGCCGCGTCAAAACAACCACCGCGTGGTCCTTGTATCTGCAGTCGCGTGTGCATAGGCTACTGACACCTGTCGTGGCTCCTCGAGTCTCTGTCAGTTGGACTAACCGTTCGAACAATAGGGTGCCCAACCCCCTACCTGCGGACTCTCATACATCAAGAACTGACTAAGCTCGCTGCAAGACTCGCACGCCGTGAAATAGCACGCTCGAACGAGAATTCTTGTTAAATACACCGTCAGGCGCAAGGTTCGTCCAATTCACCGCCGAATGCCGATGGATGAGCAGGGTGAACTGTTTTAAGAAGATATACGAGCCTCTGCAAAGCAAACGTGTCGGCAACGCGCGCCGACTGGAAATGTCACGGTTCTAAGAATATCGGTATCCGTGTCGACTTCGTCCTTGTTTTCGAACGAGTATTTGATTCGTTTTAACTTCATTCTAAACCAGTTAGATGCTGTCAAACGATACTTTAATAAACTCTACCAACGACGATTGCACGCGTTTCATTTTCGCCAAGCGATTCCCACGTCGTATTTCGATCGTCTTGCAGCACTTTGTGAAAACGTAGGATTGTTTCCGATTGTTTCATAGTTTATAAGCGAACTGATACGCAGACGGACAAGGATCAATGAACTGCCAAGCGATGGGAGGCAACGGGGATAAACGCGATAGTATCCTGTGTAACGCGTTGGATCTACAGCAGATTCGACCCAGTCTTAATCGAGGTCTAACCTGACTATCTAAGCTAGAGCCTAACAGGGGTCACGCACTCCGGAGCCGCTGACACCTGTCGCAAGCTCTAGAGAATCTGCCAGCCTGAATAACCGAACAATAGGATCGTGAGCTCGCACCTGCACACCTGGATCTAGATTAAACGTCGGTTAACCAGCAAATTGGCCCATCAATATTCATTATCGCACGGTCTGCACGATGGTCAAGAATTCCATCTACGCGCTCCAGTAGTTTCATTGAAATAATACTCTTTACGCGGTGTTTTAAGCAGCCGCTCCAGCTAAGTGGGAAATTTTGAGAATAAAGAAAGCTATAATACGAACATAGCGTAGAATATAGCAGGAATCCAGTGGCGGATGATCTTTGTATTTCCATGTACTCCAAATGATGAAATTCCTAGAGAAATATTTGTTCGTCAAATATACTTTGGTTAAGAGGAAACTGCGATCTTATCGAAAAATTGTATGAAAAATAGAATAGAAAAATGGTAATGCAAATTCCACTAGCCTGCACAAATTTAGCAACAACATTGGCGTATCAACAACGGAGCCTGGTCTATGTTTGCTGGACAACGTACACGCTAAGAGTATCCAAACGTTGACCGCGTTGAATAATTTCCGTCGAATCAATTCGCGTATCGAAACATCGATCGTTGTATCGTCGACCAAGCTTCGTTCCGCCATAAATTTCTCCAGCGAGAAAATATAATAGATGAGAAAAGTGTGTATACGGTTTCGACAGCGTCGATAAAATTATCCGAGACCGAGAATTAATACGCGAAAATTATCAGGAAGATAATTGAGAGATTTGTAACAATTCCAATATTGATAAAGGAATTATTGATTTTGAAATGTTAATCAATTTTCTATGATATTGTTAATAGAATGTTGCTAGTATGGATTATTCAAGCGTGATTAAATGGTGCGAGAAACGTTAAATACGTTGAATAATTCCCGTTGGATTAAACCGTACGATTCGATCGATCGTTAGTTTAGAATGTACATTAGTTAACATAGAAAAGCTATTGTGAAACTTTCGACATATAAATATCAGCGTTTTCATCGATTTTAGATTAAAAAGAAATTGACCGAAAAAGAAAACGCGTGAAAGGCTAGAAATCTGTAGAATATAGTGGTCCTGACTAATTAATCTAGATGGAAGCGACTTAACCGATGTGAATTGGTGAGTACAATCAATCCTGATTCTCAGTTGCAAACTGCATTAGATACATCCGCCCTAAATTTGATATAGGTTTCGCCCTACGATCACAAGGTACACCGCAAACGATCATTACCAACGACAGATCCTAATTAATGAACACATCCCAATCGAACGACCAAATAATCGAAACGCTCAGGACAGAGCACGCTAAGCTCGTTTCAGATGAAATTGCGAGACACAAATCTCTTCTACGTGAATCTATTCCACTGCTGCCGCGCCTATCTCTTCCGCGGAGACAGTAAATTTTATTTATTAGAATCGATCGTACACTTCGACTCTTTCGTTCGTATCGATGCAATGATAAATCAACGAAAAACCAATAGCAGGGTTACGGGAATTTAATAAACGACATGCTTCTTTAATGAACAAATCAAATAATTTATTTTTTACGTCAAAACTCGAAATTTCAAACAGAAGCGGCGACGAAACTCGGAGGAATTAACGGCGGAAAAACACTAAAAATTTAATTAAACTTTCGGCAAAAATGAAACTGCTCGCGGAGATCAACCGAAACGAATCGCTTCCGATTACAAAGCATTGGTAAACGAATTTTTTTTTTTTTGTGAACGACACGATCAATTAACGCAGCTGCAAATCCGATATGCGCATTTTGTACAACTAGCAGCATCACCGTTGGCTATGAATAAATACACTCGCAAATACCGATCCTTTAGCCGAGCAACTGCGGATAAACGATAAAATTACTCGATAAACCGTCAACATGGAAGGAAGACATCGACGAGGGAGGAGAGGGCAAACCGATTACAATGAAACGATTTTTCGATGAGGCTATCGAGCGATGTTCATTCTAGAAAACAGTGCAATCGTTTCGAGGCGAACGCGTGGAACACCTCTGCGAGCAACGATCGCTTTCGATCGAAGAAGTCGTATCGAAAACGCTGGTAATTTTCAAACACGACTCGATCAGATACGCGAATTAGATCCTTAAGATATTTCACAAAGTAACTTGCTTCAAAAGTAAAAAGCCGAATTTCACGTAGATTCGGAAACTTTTTAGACAAACACGCGGAACATCTTTGACAACTAAGTTTACGCGTAAAAAATGCATTAACGACTTATGTCCTTTTATGCGTAATTTTCTGATGAAAAGAAGCGTATAAGTACCGCGATCGTAAGTTTCAGTCGTAAAATCGCAGAAAGAACACCGATTAAGAAATTAAGGGATCTGAAATGTATCTCCGGAGAATTGCAAGCGAATACCTATGAAATTAGCAGAAAGACAAACGAAATGTTGCTGTTTTCCATAGCAAAGCACGGTAAAGGCAGGAAAACGATACAATCTGTGCGAAAGTGTCCGGAAACATACGACTGCGCACTCCAAAGACACGCAATTTGCGAAACAACCCAATCTGGGAAATTTTTCTGGCTGCATAACGGTTGAATATTTTCAGTCTGCTTCAATTTCCTGGCAAACAAAGGTGGAAAACATCAAAAGATGGAAAAACACGCAACTACTGTTTGCAACGAAACTGTTCCACTTGATGAATCGCGCATAAAGGAAACTAAACTGGAAAAGGAATTTGTACGTTTTCTGAATAAAGAATATTATATACATAAATTTGAATACGTGCGCATAAATCTGAAAAAAAGCATATAAATGTATAGAAGCTGCGTATCCTCGAAACAATTTAGCCATGGAATAACTTTATTAATGCTGTGATGAAACTAAGTTTCCTGAGTTATAACGCCATAATATTACCAAAGGAACGTTGGAAATCGGATAGAGTTTGAAATTTTTCATTTGCAAGTTACGAAACTACGAAAATTTACGTGCTATGTATTTTTTGCCAACGAAATTCCAAAGTAAAGGAAAAACCACGTAAAACAAGCTTACGCTGAAACGAAACAAAGAAAAATAAAGGGTATAATAAAATAGTATACTTAGTTGTGACTTTTTTAACAATTATACGACCTGTTTTCAGCAAAGAAATTCGAATTTTTTTATTATTTGATCTATTTGTTTATTTGTGAGTTTATCGACGGACGACGCTATTAACAAGGAAGCCATTAGCGACCACGAAAAGCATGTAATTCGTGATTGCATGTTTACCAGCTTAAACGATATTCGGTTACTTGAAATCGAGTAGATTTATCCGAAGTTCGAAGCTTGTCTAAGCGGAAGAGAAAGGATAACGAGAAGCTTATCGAGAAAAGCGAGCAGCCGGTAGAATCGATATTATCGAAAAGAGAACAGCGAAGGATAAGTAACATATAGATAGACTATAACAGGGCGTAGATTGCCGCCTAGCAAGCATCTAATACGAATAGGGCCCGCTGCAAACTTGAATTTATGCACGCGTTGCAGCGTATAAAGTTCCCTGTCCTTGCATACTCTCCGCACCATGACAAATTTCTCACCGTTCCAGCAATATTCCTGCTGACGGGTTAACGCCAAATATATTTTCAACGACGAAGGATCAATTTTCCCGCGAGACATCCAGTCGATCCGAGTCTGATGCGGGACAGGATCAGATTCGAGAAGAACGTCTGGTGCCTCTGCACGCTTTTACAAGTCATACAAGTCATAGTAAATAAAATTCTACGAACGCGACAAAGGTCTATAACCTACGATTCATTTAACAGTTTTCAGAGAGCAACGTCTCTACGATCTTGACGCGTTTCGAGTACGTGTGCATGCAGAAGGTAGCCTCAGGACAAAGCAGAGCAAAAACAAAAAATTCTTCAATCATAGATCGGTAGCGAGAGTTAAAGAGGAGCATTTTACAACATTTCTAGACCAACAGCTCCGCTTGTTACGTCGAAGCTTCGCGATACGATCCTATGAGGTTCGACATCGGCAACGTTGATCTGTTACATCAATCTTTAAAAAAAAAAAAAAAGATTAAAGGTGATCGCATAAATCACTCGAAGACTCCTTTCCCTTTCAAAGGGAATTCCTCCAGCGTATTCAACACTCCTGAGACGAGGAAGAGGATTACCATGACACGGTTGCATAAGAGAACGCCTAAAAGAGTATCGTTCTGCTCATCTTATCGCTGAAAGAGGCTCTCGGTAAGCCAGCAAGCGAATCGTTCTACATAGTTTTCGTCTATTAGCGGTCCCTGACGAACGTTGTAACATGGGAAAGAGCGAAGTGGCAGCGACTAATCGCTGCCGAGCGTGCAACGTTTATCTTTATACGGGATCGCAATTAACCGCGATAAAAAGAAGATGTTCAAGCGAAGGTAGATAAATTATGTGGACCGACGCTATCGGCTAAGTAAATGACTCGAAATATCCGCTGAGTCAAACGTAACCTTCCACCTCCAGCGCGTGAAAGGATCGTGCACGTTGGGAAGCTGCATGTTTCCCGATCGCCTTGGGGGATGACCTTGGATGCGCATCGTTTTCAACGCGAGCCAGGTCAGACGTTCACTGGCCGAGAGAAGAAATAGAATCGTCCCCATCCGAGACACCCTGATCTCTCTACCCTTTTCATCCGATTTTCTTCGATGAGCATTTTCGTCTCCAGCGTCCGGCTACCCTTATCCTCGGAAGAAATGCAAAGTCAGAAGGGTAGAAGAAAATTCAGAAGGGTCGCTGCTACTTTTATCGTTTACGGAAACGGGCAGACACCGATTTCCTTCGCTGTGATTTCGCAGAAAATTGATTCCTATTTCTTGGCTGCCTGGCGAATGAATTTTAATTTTGAGGATCGAGCAAACGGCTTGATATCAGATTTATTTTCATCGTTGCTTTCCCCGACGATTTATGTCGTGTTACATTTACATGCAAGAGATTACATTAAGATGTCGCAATGTCTCGATAAGCTTGTCTTGTCCAGCTTTTAGTTCGCGTAAAATATAATATTATTAAATATCAGAAGAGGAAACTGAATGATCTTGCCAATATTTCTGCTTCCTCGATACTATCTCTTGTTTAGTTCATTTTTCCTCTCGCTTTATATTCCAATCGTACTACGTAAATGAATTCTTATTGGGAAATGATAGATAGAGGAATTCGAAGAACGCACGTTTCGACGTAAAAATGCAATGAACAGATAGGATCTTTGGAATGCACGTACGTGACTTTATTAGACACCGAAGGCAAACGCGATTCTCCGATAGATATATTTCAAAAAATCGTGATTCACTGTCATCCTATTATCGAGCTTTCTGCTTTCTTATCTTCTTCTAACGCGAGCAAGAGACAGGTTCCCTCCGTGGAACAAATAAATCTCGCAATGATCAAGAAGGAAACAGGATTGCTTTCCATGTCGCGAAATATGTGCCTATCGCATTATTGTTTCTTAAAATAGGCTCGAACGAAGATGGACGAACATTCTTCCTGGAAGATCGTTAAGAATCAAGTTTCCCATTCTGACAACTACGATGTACAGGATGATTCAGAGTATCCCGTCACGCCGGACATCCTTTTCTGTCTTCGAAGATATACGATTTGCGTAGAAATTAAACAGCACCTGAAATAAAATTAAAATGCCACGTTCCACGTTTGTCGGACGATCTTGTCGAATCGCAAGGGAGTGGCAGTAAAATTCGTCCCTTGAAAAGAGATTGAACCACCGCGGACGCTGCAAGACTACAAACGCACAAACGATCGAAGAACAGCGATAAAACTCTGCAGGAACAAACAACAACAGAACGTAAAAAGGAAGAATATAAACAAGCAAGAAAGGAGAAAAGGGATTTTGGAATCTCCATCTTTCGCTTAATCGGAACTCGGCACTCGGAACTCCTCCAGCAGCTCCTCGCTCTTCGATCCCGGCCCAACTTCTTTGCCGCTCGACCCTTAAACCAATCGAACTCGCCAACTTCCAAATTCAGATTTCCTCGGATCTTAAATTCCATCTCCGTCTTATGAAAATTTCCAACGCGAAAAATCACGGCCAAGCATGGAAAAAACTTCAGCCCTATTTTATCCGGAGAGAAAGATTCCCGAGGTGACAAGAAAGGGAACCCTTCCATCGTCGGATCCGAAGGAATGCCGGCATCGAAAATAGTGTACGATTCCCAGCCTGCAACCCTCGTCAGGCAAAGGATTGAACCTCCACCCTTATCCCCCTTAGCCCTGGCGCGATCTCCGCGTTTTACGACCAGCGATTTATCGGGTCGGCCCTCCCTGTCCTCTCTATCTCGCCGCCTTCCTGAAGCAGTCCATAAATTGCAGCGATGTGCCGGAAGAAAAGGAATGAAAAGGGGGTGAAAGGAAGAAAAGAGGACGCAGGATGAGCCCCGGTTGCTCGGCGAACGAGAGCAAGGGCGGTGGAAAGTTGCACACCGCCAAGAAGCAGCGGCAACTTGAATAGAGGCCACGCGGTATACCGATTCCTCGCCGTACCTTCGCCGACCTACGGATCCAACGACCGAAATGCATCGAACGTATATGGCCGTTCATCCCTCTGCTGTCATTCGCACCGTAGGACTCGCGAGCAAACGACCGCGCGCACATTCATACGGAGCGACGCGTAAAGAGCGGACCCTGAACGCGGTAGCCAGAGAGCCAGCCGACTGTACGAGTACACCCCCGTTCGCAAGTAAGGGAACGTTGCAACGAAACGAAAAAATGCGTCTGGAAAGTTTGTGAAAAATTAGCGAGAGCTCGGAGAATCACTGTCGCGATCGGAACCTCCGAGAATCGGATCGAGTACGTTGGAAAGTTCTAGAGAACTGATATTTTCGACGTTGTTATTCAATTATGCGTATGCTTATGCATTTCTGACGAGTGTGAATATGCAAAGATGCAAGAAGGAACAGGCGCGATAATACATAAGGTAGCGAAAGCAAAAGACATTTTACAGTCGATGCAACGTTTGAAGGAGAACTCTTGCGAATTTATTCAATTTCTTTGGACTCGAATTCCAAAATTTCACCGATTGCCCGCTTTGCTCCTGGCAAACTATGTCAAGTAGGCAAATTTTCTATAAGATGAGAACGACTCCGCAAACTTCCGAACGACGATGTACGCGAAGAGGTCGCTGCAGAGGAAACGTCCAACCTCCATTTCGTTCCAGCCGATCCACCCTATCGCGGCTATTCCCTACGGGTATCGATAACGTATCCAACTCGAATACGTTTTTCGTTTCGTTTAATTTACGCTAGCAGTCTATTTATGAGTGCACGAGGATGGTGTCTCGGTGTAACAGGATGGAGAACAAATCACGGAGCCGGACGATTGCTGTTTCGTGATTTTTCGCGTTGTTGTTTGTTGAAAACACGAGCAAACATTCTCTTTCCGTCCCTTTCGCTCTTTTTAATCGGGTGAATTGTTTACGTGGTGCATCGGACGTTGCCGAATGTTACGAGGGATCGATGTACAAAAATTGAATCCAAGCATCGTTGGGTAAATATTTGTTGGATTTTATGCGTTTATGAGTAACGACTGGATTAATGCGGATGAACGAGGAACGAAGACGAAGAAAAGGCTGGATGCGGTAAAATTAATGCGCGGGTATTATTTGAATTAATTAGTTCAAGAAAATAGATTAATATTCCATACGAGTATCTATCATTGATCGATGTTGTGTTGCTATCTGAACGAACCTTTGCCAGGAAATTGCAAAATATGCGAATACGTACTGGGTTCTTTAAAGATATTGCGTGTTGCAAGAACGAGCACGAAATAGCTAGCTAGTAGACTTGTTCGAGGAAAAAGGTATTACCAAAATTTGTAATAAATATTTGCAAACGAAGGCCGACGATCGATCGATGAACAAATTACTGTCTACCAAAAAGCGTAAAATTAAAAATCGAAGAAGCTTGAAATACAGCTTTGCCGGTTCTCGTAGCTCGTGTTGCTTGAATTACGCAAACTGCGCAAATTACGCCGGTCGAATACGAAAAGACGCAATTTTTCACGAAGGTAAGCGCGGCCACGAAACCTTGGCCAGAATGCGGTGGTCTCGTTAAACGTTTGCCCATTACTTTTTCACGATTCGACTTGAAATACGCTAAGTATTAAAGCGTACGGCGGCCGTGTCTATAGAACGATGCGAATTCGTTCGAGCGCCACTCGAAACTCGTCACTTTTTCGTAGCCGTAGAGAAATACCGATGAAATAATCGCCAACTGGAATTAATATCCGCCGATTGAAAGCAGCCCTGGCGTGACCCCTTAAATTCATCGTTCAAGAATCATGGCAGTCGTTGTAATAAATATTCATAAGAGTCTCGAGAGCACGCGTTTACTAGCCCGCAGGGAAATACGAAGTTCGATGAAAAGGAAGGCCAAGCGAACCGGTCGCGCTCTTTCACAAGCCGAGATGCGACGCGGAATGAACGAACGAAAATTCGAGCTGACTTCAGATTTCAAACGCTGCGGAGATACTTCATCAACGATGTAATAAGTGATCTATTTCACTGGGCTGTAATTAGATCTCATTCATAGAGCGAACTTTGGAAACTCGGTTTGAGAGTTTTAACGAGGGTACGAGATGAACAATTTAAAGATGCGCTGGCAGTTTACATCGGTAGATATTAGCGGTGCACGCCATATGGCCATTTTTAATTTGATACGAATACCTTCGAGATAAGATAAAACGTGAATTTTTTATTGCCCCTAAGCGCTCGTTTTTTACGTTGGTAAAACAAATAAAATTTGGAGGCCAAACTTACGAAATGAAATTTTAAACTTCGCCGCATAATTTATTGCTCCCTGCTGTTCTTCGGAAGTTTCAAGTTTGCAAGAGTATAAGATTTCAAATATTTTATATTCATCGGCCCTCAAAACCAAGGAGAACACGAGTTTCAATGACTCGCGAATTAAAACCGTCTTCTATAGAAAAGATACGCGATCGGTGAAACATTCCGTTTAGAAAGAATTAAAGTCGAAGCTTCTTTTGCAAAAGATAACTCGAAATATCGACGATAAGTCAAACATCCTTCTCTCGAACGTTCTTCGTTACGATCCAAAGCTTAAAGTAAAATAAAAATCCGTCAAACGATTCGCGACGTTGTCTAAACCGCGTCAAACTCGATCAACGCTATACACCGAACCACGCAAGCGTACGTACGCGTAACTTGCCAGCGAAGTCTTCCGGAAATAGGTGGTTCGCCGCAAGAGGAACCGCCGAAAATAATCTCATCGTCTGTGGAACAGCTCCGCGGAGCCGGGAATCGTGACAACGCGATTCGTCTTCAGTAGCGATATTGCCACGAGATTTTTCTGCACACGCGTCCTTCTCGTTTCGACAAGACCCGCTCAATATCCAGCAGGATATCAGATCCCGCGTCCAGGAACGCTTTATCATCGGAATAAGTGTAGCGAGCGGGTAAACTCGAGCGGATAACGCGAATCGTCTTCGAGAAAATACAACGAGGCTGATCGACTGGTGAGCGAGTGACTAGCGGAAGGGACGTGGAACGAGGGTAAAACTGGCGGAAGAAAAGGGAGAAAAGTACGGTAGATATGTGCGGTATGGGAGACTTTATTTCCGTCTCGGAATCGTTCCATTTTATTTCGTCCCTTGACTTTCTCTATTACGCCTCGACAGTCGCCTCGAATACATATATCGCGGAACGAGCAAAGTTAATTTCAACGCTTATTCGCCGTCTTCTTATTGCCTCTGTTATATATGGTGCAGTGCGTGGTCCGCGTATCTCACGCCGGACTTTCATATCGGCAATTCCGATAACGAAATATTCTCTACTACGATTTAAACTTCTAGCATATGTCACCTCGAAATTGCAGAATATCCTGCAGATTCTAAGCTCGTTTTTATTCAAAGATATCTTGGAACGCGTGTACTTGTACATTTACCCTTATATCTTTCTCGTGGGCTGGTTACTCTTTCTCCCTCCTTTTTATCGTGTTCCTTCGGCTCTTCGGCCGCTACTCCTTCTTGCTAGAATTCGTTTTTATATACTCGTG